>WAAE01001525.1:223199-263373 GCA_013400495.1 Nicator chloris
GCCCAGCCCAGCCCAGCACAGCCCAGCTCTGCCCAGCACAAACACGCTGACTCAGCACTGCCTGACCCCTCTCCCGCCACACCCTGCCCCAGCACTGCCCGTGGTTCATCCCCATCAACAGCAGGCTGGACAGAGCCTGACAAGAGTGGCCTTGTTCAGCACATGCCACATGCCCTGGGTGGGCCCTGGCCAGTGGCCACCTCACCAGCTCCTCCTCTCCTCCTCCTGAACAGTGACCACAGAACCTCCTGTGGCCCAGGACAGGTGCTTGCCTGGCATGTGAACACACATCAAAAATCATCACCAAAAAAGTCACATTGCCCCAAGATGGCAAGTTTGAAGGTGGCTTGGGACACCTCAGAAATCCCTGCACAGACCCTACCTCTTGGCCAGCCCTGAGCCTGTACAGAACAGAAATGGCTTTGAGACAAAGGGAATGGTGTGGCACATCCAAGAGATGCTCCGTTGGGAGGGAAGAGGAACGTGCAGAGGTTGGAATGTCTTTAATCCCCATGCATGGGCTCCAGGCACAGTTGCCTCCAGCAGTAACAGCCCTTTGACTGTGCTGGCTGAGTCACTTCAGCCTCCCAGGATGGGGACATTTTATCATGCACAGGCCTGTACCTCTGAGGGCTCTGTGTCTGCTGAGGCTCTCTTGTGCAAGGATCCTGAGGTGATGGGACCTGATCCCAACACTTTTCTGGTCGTTCAGGCGTGGTCCCTGCTAACAAACAATCGTCCTACTGCTGAAAATGAAACCCGACCTCTGGGGAGCTGGGATTTATTCTGGTTCCAGTCAGACTGCTGTGGGTAGCAGGTTGTGTGTCCATGTCTGCCAGGGCCTGCAGGCCCCGCTATCAGCTGTACAGGGCCAGGCAAGGTGACAGTGCTCCATCCACACTGGGGTGTGGGTCCTTGCTGGTCTGAACAGTCTTTGCTTGTCATGTTCATCAGTGCCCTCAGCCTGTCCAGAAGTTGGCTCATCAGCCAGCAAGGTCATAGGATCACAAAATGGTTTGGATTTGAAGCAAGCTTAAGGACCATCCCATTCCACCCCCTGCCATGGGCAGGGACATCTTCCACTAGCCCAGGCTGCTCCAAGCCCCAAAGCTGGCCTTGGACACTTCCAGGGATGGGGCAGCCACAGCTTTTCTGGGCACCCTGTGCCAGGGCCTCAGCACCCTGAATAAATCCTAAGAAAATTAGACTCAGCAACTGAGAAATCACATCAGCTAGTGCAGGATTGCTCCATGGCCACCAGAATTTGAGCTCTGAATAAGGTTGTCTCCAAGCTGCTGTGAAGCAGCACCTTGCTCTAGGAAAGCCAATGAAATCCAGGGATTTTGTTTGAAGGCAGGAACTGATGGAGAGGCAGGAATACACAGATGCTGACAGACAAAGGCTGAGGCCAGGGTGATCTGGGATCTCAGGGTGGCTGTGATCTTGTGGACTGAGGTCCAGCTTCACAGACCATCTGTGCCTCAGTCAGCCACCCCGCAGCAGACCTGAGATCCCTGCAGATCCCTGCACCACCATCCCTGCTCACACCCTGGAATGCAGCCTCCTGCCCTGGGGGGAGCAGGAAGGCAGGGAGTGACAGTGTCTGCCCCAGGCTTTTGGGACCACGAAGTCAGGAGGTGACAGATGACTGGTCTGCAGGGTTGTTCCCTCTCTTCAATGCTGTTGACATAAATCCTGCAGTGACCTCTTGAAGCAGAGTGTTTTAGCCATCCTTGGGGATGGCCTGGAGCCCAGGCTTCCTGCTGTGGGTGCTCTCCCCAGTGAGCTGCAGCATTGTCTTCCCCCTTGTCATACAAGAGCAGCATCCCAAAGGGCCAAATGCCACAACTCAGACAGAGAGGGACCCAGCAGCCCTGTCACAGCTTTTCAGATGTCCTGCTGTCCTCTGAACCTTTTTGCCATGCTCCTGTTACAGCACGGCCTGGGCACCCCGGTATGGAGCAGCCCCAGGAACCAGGTGCCACAGAGAGGAGGTGTGATCCTGCAGGTGTGTGGGGGTTTCCCTGGCATCACCCCCAGGTTTTGGTACCATTCTCTGAGCTCTTCCCAAAACCAAGTTGTATGTTGTTTGTGAAAAAAAAGGTAACATGAAGGGTGGTTTAATGTGATGTGCAAGGATTGACTGCAGTGAGTAGGGCCTGATGGGGGTTGTCCTTGAAACCAGACTGCAAGAGAAGCTATCCTGGGACATCCAGGGATAAATGCAGGATGTCTTCTCCTGCTAAAACTTGAAAGAAAAGAAGTTTCTTACTCCCTGTAAGAAAAACTGGAGCTTTCCTGGGCTTGAGGCTCAATGAAGAACAACTTGTTTAACACCAGGGTGGCCCTGTCCCTAGAATATTATCAACCTCTGTTTGGAATTGGTTTTTGGCTTCTCTGAGTCATGCTCTGACGACGAGTTATTGGATTCATTATGTGCAATGTGGAGAAGAAGTGGTTCTTGTCCCAGTCGAGCATCTGAAAACTTCTCTAGCTGCCCTGCTGCTCTGAAAAACAGCATTGTCCACCACTCCAGTGATTTTTGAGGTCTCTGAAGCATCTTCCTTAAATATTGTTTGTCTGCACCAAAATGGCTTCATTTTGGAACCAGTCCATGCTGATGGTGGTCTGGAAAGTCTCTCGGTCTGTTTTACTGGTTGGAGGAGGGACTTGTAATAAATGGTAGGCAGCAGGATCCAGCAGAAGTGTGACAATGGGCTTTGCTTTAGTACTGACTTCAGATACTTCCAATGATCAACACAAAACACCAGGCTCAGATTTCAGAGAGCCACTGAGATTCAATGTTTGTTCCACCAAAACCCTGAAAGCAGTTTCTGAAGCTCCACTATGAATCTCTCTGTGTTCAGCTCTGCATCTTCTTGATTTTTAACAGACATGAATTATTATTCCAGCTCACTGGGCTACAGGACCCAGGGTTTTATCTCCCCAGCACACCTTGGCTGCAGAAACAAATCCATGTGCAGGAGCAGGAGCCCCAGAGGCTGTGCTGCTCCTTGTGGGACAGTTGCCCACCTGGATGAGGTTTTGCAGCCCAGTGGGCTGCAGAGAACACCCTCGGGATCCACCCCTGGGGCTGTCACGCCCCTTGCACAGCATGCAAGGAGAAGCACAGTCCAGGATGATTCCGTGCACTTCCAGGGCACACTGACAGCAGGCACACGTGCTGTGTGGGTGACACTCATGTCAGAGGGGTGGCAGCAGCCTCCCAGCGTGTCCCCCATGGCCAGGGGCTCTGTGTGCAGCAGCTGCTGCTGCTGGGTGCTCCCTGCACTGACGGTGACCACGGGCAGCAGGAGGGGAGGAGATCCCCCAGGGAGGGGAGAGGGAAATGAGAGTGGCAGGCTGGTGTGAGTGGGCCACAAGAGAGGAGCTGAGGGGGCAGGCACCTGTGCTTGTCACAGTGCCAGAGGCTTGGAGTGTCCCCCGTGAGCCCCGGGGGCCCCGGGGCCCCTGTGCTGCCGGGCCCAGCTGTGCACAGGAGCTGCAGGAGGAGGGCGTGGGCAGGGCACACACATCAATCCCACTCCTGCACTGCCCCTGCAATTTCTCTTCTAGGTTGCCCTCAAGTGAGGGTTTGGCATTTCCTCAGCCTTGTGCCTGTGGTCACCTGGCTGCTGTGCTGCTGGCCTGTGTCCTGCGGGGCAGGTCCCAGGTGGGACAGGGTGGCCTGGCCAAAGCTGGTGCAGCATCGAGAGGAACAGAAACATCACAGCTGATGGCCTGCTCCTCACACCCCCTGTAGTCACCCCCAGGGTCTCTATTCTCTCCCAAAAGCACTTCTGTCCTACCCTGCCTCTCCTGTGTTTCCCACTAGCCCAGGCAGAGCTGTAAGCCAATGCCCAGCTGTATTTGTGCAGTCTTTTATCCCTGTTCATCTATGGAGCCTTTCCCTCAGTTTCCCTGTAGAATTCTGCATTTCCCAACTGCTCTTCCACACCACCCTCTCCCTGCACCCCTCCTCACATGTGCAAGTTGTTGGCAGAAATGCCAGGTGAGATGCTGTAGACCCTTAATCACGTTCTTCATTTGGAAGTTTGACCTCTCTGCTGCCCTTTTGTACCAAACACATCTTCTGTCCTGCACTGAATGTCAAAATTTAACATTTTACTAAAGGAAACTTTAAGTCATGGTAGCTGGTGTCTATTCTTTCTTCTCCATTATTATGATCTTTTACCCTGTACAGAAAAAAATTTGGGCACAACTCATTTTATCCTAGCTACTACCGACAGTTCCTCGTTTCCTTGCTCTTTCTTCTGTGTTCATACAAATAATTTACTGGTAAGCCCCCATTTTCTTCCAGAAGTCAAAGAGTTTTGTGTCCTATAGCTTTCCTTTTTTAAAGGTTACCTCTTTCCAGCTTTTCTTTCATGTCAGACCTCGGAATCCTTGGCAGTAAGGCAGCAGTCACTACAATGGGGAGGTTTCTCACCTACATCTGTGCTCTTTGGGCTGGCCCTCACCACTAAGGCCATGCCCTGCTCCCTTGACACTGGCAGGAAATTATGACAGCACCCTAAGCACCATTTCCTTTCTCATGCCATGTCCAATCACTCTTAGAAGATTTGTAAAGAGTAACCTCAGATATGTAAAACTTTCCTTTTTCAGGCACTTCTCCTGGCCCAGCTGCCTTGCTGGGATGTGTCTGTTATCCAGGGGAGCAGGAGTCAGTGATGTCCCAGTTCTGCAAGGGACAAGTAGGTTCAGGACAGAGGCACATCCAGAGTCAAAAACAGCCTTTGCAGAGATACTGGGCTGATAACACCAGTAAACTCAGATGTGTGGTGCTCAGTAGGTCAGTGAGAGAGGATTGTGTCTGACCAGGTCTGAAACACCCCTTGGAGTGTGGTTCTCACTCTGCCTCCACCCCTAGAGCTGTTCAGACACCCACCTCTGGGTGCACTGTCTCCTCCTTTCCCCTCACCCGTGGAGGTGTCTCCCTGTCCACGGCCCTTCTCCATCTCGGAGGGGTGCTCCTGGGCCCTGCCTGCTCAGCCCAACAGCCCCAGGCACCTGCTCTCTCTGGAGTCTCTGGTTTGGTTTTCTCCACAGCAGTTCCAGTTCCTGCTGCGAGGTCCCTGAGCAAACAGCTGTGAGCAGCTCCTCACTCCCTGTGCCTGCAGCTGCCCCCAGGGGGATAGGAAAGCTGCCCACAGGGGGATAGGAAAGCTGCCCACAGTGGGAGAGGAAAGCTGCCCACAGTGGGGTAGGAAAGCTGCCCACAGGGGGGTAGGAAAGCTGCCCACAGGGG
The DNA here is from genome assembly GCA_013400495.1 of Nicator chloris. Lineage (NCBI taxonomy): Eukaryota > Metazoa > Chordata > Aves > Passeriformes > Pycnonotidae > Nicator > Nicator chloris. Next base: position 228,469 of record WAAE01001525.1, read on the forward strand.
GACAGGAAAGCTGCCCACAGGGGGATAGGAAAGCTGCCCACAGGGGGACAGGAAAGCTGCCCACAGGGGGGTAGGAGAGCTGCCCACAGGGGGATAGGAAAGCTGCCCACAGGGGGGTAGGAAAGCTGCCCACAGGGGGACAGGAAAGCTGCCCACAGGGGGATAGGAAAGCTGCCCACAGTGGGGTAGGAGAGCTGCCCACAGGGGGATAGGAAAGCTGCCCACAGGGGGACAGGAAAGCTGCCCACGGGCTGGTTTCCATCCCCTCTGGAGGGAACCACTGACACACACAGGCAAAGGATGCCTGATCCAGGATAAATGTGGGTCTGGGCTCAGAGCACTGGGGCCAGTCTGGGCTAACAGCTGCACACTGGCAGGGCACAGGCCCCTTTGTGGTGACATCCTCCCAGTGGACCCCACTGCAGCACCATTCACCCCTTGGCCCTTCTGCTGCCCATCCTGGGCCAGACTGGGCTGCAGCTCACCTGCCAGCCACCTTAAGCTTGCTCAAGAGCCCTGGCTGGCCAACGTGGTGCTTTCCAACAGCTCCAGCTTTCCAGCAAGAACCCAGAGCAACTTGAGAAACAAGCAGCAACATCGTCCATTTTGTGTCAGGCTGTTGTTGGATTTTAACAAAGTTTTCTTTTTTCTAATTATAGGATGTTGCAGAACAATCAGCTGAGCTGCATCCCTGCAGAGGCACTGAGAGATCTTCCAAATCTCCAATCTCTGTAAGTCATTAAAAATCAATGCTGCGAGCTGAAGAGTCCCTTGGGGACCCCAGGCTTCCCAGCATTTGAGTCATTAGTTCCTTTGTCAAGGATGTTCTGTTCCTTCTTCCTTTTCTTTTCCAATTTATGCAAAGATTACTGTCACTTAGAGTGGAAGGGAGGGGAGGGCAATTTTCAAGGAAGAAACACTGTCTTGGTAGAGGATGTTGAAATTACAGCTCCCCATGTGTGCATTGTGATGAAAGGGCCACCAGAGCCAACGCATATTTCAAGGAACATTGGAAAATATCCACCCAAAGAATCTCTGTCCTCTGCACTGTGGACCAGAGTGGGGAAGGGACCTGCCAGTGAGCACAGAGGACACTCTGAGCTGTCAAAGTGCAGGTTGGGCTGTTTTACCCAAATGGAGGATGATTGTGTCAGGGTAGAACTGCTTTAAAGACTTTTAGTGATTCAGCCCTGGGAAGGAGCTGAGGCTGTGATTGTGCTTTGCCTTTAAAGCAGCTGTACCCACAGCAGGTTTGTGCTCCTGCGTTCCCTAAAAACCACATGACTTTGGAGTTTTGCTGTTTTGCTGAGAATGGGCAGAGTTCAGACCAGACCCTTGGAGTGCCAGGGAATTTAGGGAAGCTGTGTTTGGTGCAGGGAGCACAGCTGAAGCTTGTAAGAGCAGTCTGAGTTGGGCTGAACCACTGAAAATCTGACCTTATCCCTTAATCCTTAACTTCAGTCCTAGTCTTACACAGCCCTTTTATCATAGAAATCTTAGCTGTTCTGGAAGTTTCTGGAAGTCTCCTGCTAGGAGCAGGACTATCCCAAATACCCAGGGGGGCAGTTGCAGCTTTGTCTATCCAAGCACAGAGATTCCCCTCGTGCTGGTAGCCTGGGGCTGTTCTTCCTGGGGAAGAAGCTTTTTGTCAAGTCCAACCTAGAACTCCTGGAAGGCAATTTGTGGCCATTACTCTTTGTTTCATCACCTGGAACCACCCTGAAGGCCTTGGCTCCATCATCTTTGGTGGCAGTTCTCCTCTCAGCCCCTTCTCTGCTAAGGGAAACCAACCCTGCTCCTTCCACCTCTGCTCATGGGGCAAATGCCCTGGGACCCTGACACAGCCACTGGTCCTCCACTGGACCTGTCTCTTTCCTCTTCATCCTTCTTGCACTGGGCATCCCCAAACGGGGCACAGCTCTCCATGTGTGGCCCTCCCAGTACCCAGTAGGAGTTCATGTAAATATTAATTTAAATATTAATTTGCAATGGGGGTGTTGGCTGTGCAGGATATGAATGTTCTTTCTGCCAGAAGAGATTTGAAACATTTGTTGTTGACACATCATTGGCACATGGTTGTGGTTATTATTAAATCCTGTTGACATCACCACCAGCGCCAGAGTCAAGACCCCCCACTCCAGGGATTTTGAGATGAGGTTGCTCCCCAGGTGACTTCTCTTTCAAGGGAAGCATGACACAGCAGGTCACTGCCCCAGAACACCCCTTCCCCCCTCAGCCTGTCTCTCCCATGCCCTGCAAGTGTGTGACAGCCAGTGCCACCAGAGCCCATGGCTGCAGAGAGCCAACCTTTGTTTGTGAAGGTGCAGCCAGCACTGCAGCTCTGGCCACCAGCCCTGGGGCATTGGCCACTGATGGGTGACGACCTGGGCTGGTGCTGGGAGGTCCACAAGCTCCATCTCTCAGCCCACAGCCCCTGCCAAAACGCCACAGGGCACATGAGAAATGCAGAACAGCCCAGGAAGATCCTTGCAGCACTTTGGGGGTCGTTGAGGGGGCAGGGTGGGAGGATGGTTTGTGTGAATTGGCACAGAGGTACCTGCTCCGAGTGCACTTTGAGGGCACCTCCGCCAGGGTGGTTTTCCCAGGTGTCTCCAAAGCTGGGGAAGGGGTAGCTGGGGCCAGCTGGAATCCAGTGCTCTTCCTCCAGAAACTGAACAGCAAAAGCAAATTTTAGGAAGAAATAAGCTGCTGGAGCAGCTTAGGGCCATTTCCTCTTGTCCTATCACCTGAGACATGGAAAAGAGCCTGACCCCCACCTCACTGTAACCTCCTTTCAGGCAGCTGTAGAGAGCAACAATCTCCTCTTTCCACAGAAGCTGCACAGCAGAGACCCTGGGGATGGGTGAAGTCCCAAGAGCCACGTCTGGTGACACAGACCAGTGTGGCTGCAAGGCACAGCCCTGCCCCAGGTGGGAGGTGGGAGCTGCTCCTGTGGAGCAGCCAGTGCTTGCAGGGTCATGCAGTTCTCCTTCCAGCTCATGTTCAGGGATGCTCTCCACCCAACAGCAGTGGCACAGCATGGGCAGCTCTGTGTCTGAAGGGGAAGACAGGGCTGAGATGCTCTGCTTGGTTTCTACTGGTGCTGCCATGGCTTCTCCAAATGTGGCCACTCACCTCAGACCATGGGACTCCATGCAGGTCTGCATTAGAGTGATTTTTTTCCCCTCTTTTTCAAATATCTGAGTCATTTTCCATAAGTTTATGAGACTCCTGTGTATCCATTGCCAAAAAAATTTGCCAGCCTGGAACACCTACAGGTCACCCACAGCAGAGTTTTCAAGGATTACCAGTCAGGCCATCTGAGCCCCAGTGTTTTTGTGCTGCTCAGAGACTCCTTGTTTCCATTCAGAAGGGGAAGTGACTTTATGGCACATCACGACAGTCCATGAGTTCCCAGACTTGTATGGCACTTGGTGAAATATTAACTCTCTGTTTGCATGTTGGCAACACATCCTAAGCAAGCAGGACAGCTGGGAAGGGGGTGGAAATGGGAGCCAACAGGAGTGGGGTGGAACCAGTCCCAGACAGAAAGGGATTGTGTGTTGGTTATTTTCTTGCTCTTTAAGGTGTTTACATTTGGTGTCCATGTCTGTCGTTCTGGAATTCAGGCAGGGTTTGAAGGGAAAGTGTGTATCCCTTAGGGACAAACTGACCCAGGGGAGGAAAGGCAGACTTCTTGATACACAAGTCTTTCCTCAGGATTATAACAGAAGCAGCAAAACTAAGCAGAGACTGAGAACAATTGTGTTCAGTTCTATCAGAAAAACTTGCCAATCAGTTCAAGAGATGAGGTGAGCAGACAAATGGGACAGAAAGGGATGTTCTAGCCACTGTGAGACAGAGAGAGGCTGGCATTCACTGCCTGCACAGCATGAAGTTAAGTTTGCAATGCAGCAAAAAACTGTATCAGTGAACTCCAGTTGTCTCCAAACGTGGCAGCGGTCTTGGCTTCTGATCATTTAGAGAGGATGACATAGGGCACGTCATCCAATTTTGGTGGTACTTAGATTGAACTGTGTGTTCAACTGTGAACAAACACCCAGCCCTGCAGGGAAGTCCCTCTGCTTGGTGGCTGAGAGTGCTGGACAGTGCAGGCAGCAGGTGCTCCTCAGGCTCTGCACCATGCATGTGCTGAGATAAGGAACCAGGTGGAAGTCTGCAGGGAGTTTGGGAGTCCCTGACAGCAGAAGATCAGCTTTACATACGTGCTCGAGGAGAGGGGAGGCCAGGCAGGAAGAAACTTCAGTAAATGTGGTCACTGGGAGGGCAGAAGGAAAGCCATTCCTCCTTTTGTTCAGGTGCTGATGCATATTGAGGTAGGAGTGCCCTGTCGAGAATGATCAGAGTCAGGGGCACAGTCAGAGCTTGAATTCTCCACTCCAGAGTGCCTCAACCCCAGGAAAGCCTGGGGCCCTCTTGCATTGCACATCCCTCCCCCCATGCCTTTCCCCCTCTGGCTTTGTGGCAGCCTGAACACAGGGCTCCCGCTTGCCCTCTGCACCTGGATCCTGCTCACCTCTGTCTCTAAAAGACCAGATAAAACAGGAGAAACACAGGTGTCACAAAGAGCAGGCTTACACTGCTCTGCTTCTCTGGGCCTCCCCTTCTTGCCTTCTGATGAGGACCTGTCTTCAGGTGAGGAGCTTTCTCAAAGCTGCCAACCCATGAACTTCAAGGGTACAGAATTTCTCACGGCAGGTGTGGTGTCCCCCACAAAAGACATGCTGTGGAACCAGCACTGGGAGAACACTAATTTTAACTCCTCTAGATGAGGCACACTGGCTCCCTGGGAGCCCACGTTACTGAAGATCCTTCACTGGACAGACAGCAAGCCAGAGAAAAATGGTTCAGGCAAGTTTCAGTGAGATGGGAGAGTCAGAGTGTTCCCCTCTGGATCCTTTCTCTTGGATATTCCCACTGCCCTGTGTGATCCCCCCATACCTTTCCTAACCAAGGAAGATGCAGTCCTGAGTTCTGGCAAATAACATTTCAAACACAGTGAGAGGGCTTCCTCCTGCAGACTCCCACAGAGATGCTGTGAAAACCAGCCAGCCAGGAGGAGTTTTCCACTCATCCAACATAACTCTGTGCCAAAAGGGCATTTGTGGGTCTAGGATGCCCATGGCCCATCACACCATGTGCTGGCCAAAGCTTGGCTGCTCCAGGTTGGATCACTGGGTGTCACCAACCACTGGTCATCAGGAACCTCCTGTGGTCTGCACCATCCCTCCTCAGAGGGTTTGGCTTTCCCCAGCCAGAGGTGCCCATGGTTCACTCTCTCTCATCCATCACTCTGTCCATGGATGTCAGCCAGCCTGAGGGGCAAGTGTCAAAGCCACCCAGATAGCCCCATGCACATCAGACATTCCTGTGCTCACAAAAAGCCCTCACCAGATCCTCCAAAGCTGCAGCCATGCCCAGGCCAGAACCAGACCTGCCCTGCTCCCTGTCAGCTACAGGATGTCGAGGCATCACTGTCTGGAGCCCCAGCTGTCAGGAAGGAGACCTTGGCAGGTTTCTCTAGATGAACACAAAGAGGAATTTGGATTTCAAAAGAAAAGTCCAGGTTCTGGAGGCTGAGCCTCTTACCAAGTATGAGGGAGCTGCTTCCCAGCAGGCTTGATTTATCTGGGAAGCGTGTTGGGAAGGCCGGTGGGGAGGATTAGAAGGAACACGCACAGCTGATGGCAACGCTCTGAGCCCTGCAGGGGCTGCCAAGGCCTTACGTAATGCTGGGATGCAGTTGTGATCCCCTGGCAGGGTGTCTGGTGGTTTAGAGGTGCACTAACAACATACCACGAGCATTCTGGAAGAGTCGTGTGTCAGTCTAATTAACGACTTTGTGGTTTGGGAGCACTTACCGAAAGCAGATGGGCACTGTGTCTGTTCCTCTGCCAGGGAGAAAGAGTCCAAGGTATTTCAAAGTGAGCAGGTGCTATAAATTATAATTACCAGGCTTGTCGAGGTAGAGAAAGCAGAGAGAAAAGAAACCTGGTGGATTAAGAGATCAAGATAAACTCCTGGTTTTTCTTTTTCGAATGCCTATGGAAAGCTTTTTTGGGAGTTTCTTGCAGATCAGCATTTTGGGAAGGTGCTTAGCATGTGTCTGGCTCTTCAGGGTGAGTGTTGTCTGTATCATCCTGGTGGGGGAAGGGAGGATTTAGTTCCAGGCAGAAGAGTTAAAGCCTCAAGATAATGCACCATGAGATCGAGCTCCCCTTGCCCCCTTTCCACACTGCATCTTGGGTTTTCTCTCATATTCCTGGCCAGATGCTCCATTCTGCTGTCAAGCACTTGGGTGCAGCCTTGTGGGTCCTCCCCTAGCTCTGGATCCCACAAGGATTGACTCCCTGGCTGTTGGGCTTGATGGCATCCAGGAAAACAATCTGTGGCTGTGTCTTCATCCGTCTCCTGTCTCTTGGCAACTCCTCCTGTGTGCAGAAAAGTAACAGCTTTCCTCTGTGCCATCATGTGTCATTCCCCTACAGCCAACCACGCTCTGCTGCCCTGTGGCTAATGCACCCAGTGCAGAGGTAGCCACTGTCAGCACCAGTATGCAACAGCCTGACAGGCCCCCTTCCCTGCCATCCTGTCCTTGCTCTCACTTTAGGTCCCCTTTCTCCATCACAGTCTTGCATTCCTCTGGAATATTTGCAGAATTCCTCTGCCACTCTGCCACAAACCTGCTGTTCCCAGCTGAAATCAGGCAGGGTCTCCCTGAGGAGCTCTGGTCCCATCAGCACCATCCCCACCAATGGCACCTTCTCCTTTCTGACCCTTGTACGACAGCAGTGCTGCCCTCTGCTCATCCAGCCTGCACAGCCTGAGGGGATGCAAACTGCAGGAGAAACTGTGCCACACACATTGTTCTTAAAAATACTGAAATCATTTCCCTGTTTGCTAAAGGTGTAATTTGCCATTATATTCTGATTTCACTCCAGCTGTACCTGACCCATAATCAATAAGTGCCAAATCAGCCTGATGTAACTCCCTGCATGCAGGTTAATTGTACCTCTAACTACAACCAGCCACTTCCTCCATCCCCTTAGTTTGCCACCGTTTGGACTCCTGTGGATAGACAATAAAGGCTGCTTCATACCCTGTCCCTTAAGGCAGGTAATTATTTTTATACATATGGCCGGAGATTAAAATGCAAAAAATGACTTACAGCAATTTGAGAACATGTGGACTTTGATGTAGACTAAGCAGGAAGGCTCTTCCCACCAGATCAGATTCTCACAAGCATATAAATTCTTATGACAGAAGGAAGAAAAAAATTCCTTTGGAATCAACATGGCCTGAAGAGCTCAGTCAGTTCATTGCTCATCTCACTTCTTTGATCTGTTTGAGATTTGACAGTTTGCTGTTCACAGCAATATTCTTCTCTATAAATCATACGTGATGCTGGGAGGTTTTGGGAAGGTGTTGTTTCCATTGGTTGTTTAGAAGATAAAAGCTGTCAAAAAACAGGTACCAATAAAGTCAGTACAACACAGCAGGGACTCTCAGTCTGGTGGCATGGGAGCTGTCTTGTGGCAAGACCACCTCAGCTCTGATTTACTGGCTAAGGAGTCTTTCTGAGGCACAAGGAAAAGGAGGTCAGGGAAGAGCAGTGAGGTAGCTCTGATGGAGTACATGAAGATGGACTGAAGCAAAGTGACTGCAAATATTTCCCTGGTGATTGCTGCTGCTGAGCACAAGGACCTTGGATTTCCCCTCTGTGGACGTGTCTGCAGCAGAAAGCATCCCTGCAGCAAGAAAAGGAGCCCAGGGTGGGTATCACACTGTCAGCAGCGTGCTGTCCTTCCACTTGGGAGGACACAGGCTGCTCAAAACCTTCCTTTCCCATCTCTGAAATCCCCTTTTCCCTGAGGTCCCTCCTCCCAGCAGCCAGCCCTGGACAGCAGCACAACGGAGTCAGTGGAGTTTCATCCCCACTCCTGTTCCAGAAGTCTTATCTCCATTTTGGCACTTCGGGCTTTAATGGTACTTCTACAAAGGAGATAGTCCGGGAGGGTCCAGGAGCAGACATTGACCAAATTCAAGTGAATGCTGCAGGCAGATGTGCCACACATCTGGATGTACTGACGTTCATTTTCAGGCACTGATGTCACCATGGTGTGGTGAGTCTTTGCTGAAGTTTGGCTGCTGCTAGTGTTCCTCGTAGCTGTAAGGGAGCAGGAGCCTCTCTGGCTGCACTGCCATGATCCTTCCTCCCAGGTGTGGCTTGCACAGTCTGGGAGTCACCTGGAAATGGCACAGTGGCCCCTGTGGCTTGTGCAGTTGAGCCAGTACACAGACAGGGAAGAGATGATGCCATTTTGATTCAGGTGGACTGATGTCCCTGGAAGGGACTGATGTCTTATCCTAAGGTGACTTCTCAGAATTTGGTTCATCAATGATAAAGCAAATTCAGAGGAATTGCTGCTTTTTGGCACAGACATGGAACAGATAAGGTTTTTCTAGCTCTGGGTACCATGGGGTGTCATCCGACCTGCCGTGCCCTAGCTCTTCCCTCCACCCAGCCTGAGCTGCCACTGGAGATCCTTGTTTGTCACCAGGACTGGCAACAACACTTAGCAAGATCAGACCAGATCTCGGGAGAAAAAGGTGCATTAGAATACAAATGCAGTTCAACATTCAGATTTTGGACTCGTTCCTCTGTTTGTATGGGCCTGATCCAAATCCCAGATCTGGGTTCAAGAGTGTCCCTGACTGGGAAACAAAGTGTGTGGCTGGACCTTATTTCCTATTCCAGCATCTTTCTTTGCCCTTCAGCTCATGTCCCCATGCTGTTTAGAGTGTGCTCCCCAGTACCTCTGAAAACCATTTTTACTGCAATGAAGAGCAACAATGTATTTTGAAAAGCCACTAGTAAATCCACTTGGCAGAACACGCAGCACTATCTTTTATTGGGGCAAAAATCTGGATCTTGGTCACTGTGTTCCTGCCAGGACCCAAGCAGCAGCTTCCCTGCATCCCACAGGTAACAGGGGGATCAGCCACGGTGGTGTTTGGCACAGCTACAGAGAAACCTGAGCTGGGGTTGTAGTTGGGGTGTTGAGTGCCTGGGACCAGGGGACTGGTGTCTTTGTGCCTCTGCTGTGACTGGGGTGCTGGATCCTTCCCTCATGGTGGAGGATCCTCAAATACTGCCAAGAAGGAGATCAAATTCTTCTGAGTCACCACCATGACCTCACTGCACAACCTTCCTTCACTTTGGGGAAGTTTCTGTTGTGCCCACGTCTCCCTCAGGCAGGCCAGGTGGATTTGTCTCCTCTGACCGTGGCTGTCTAGATATTACCTCATCCCAGTGGAAAATGATCAGCATCTGCAGAGGGTGAATCATCTCTGTTATCTCTGAGCCCTCTCTGGGGGATGAATCACTCTCTGGAGGAATCTGGTTTTCTCTTCTGGCTACAGAAAGACTCTATAACTTGGTTTCAAGCTCTGTGTGAATAAGACCGTGTGAGATGTGGTTTTCCTACACTTGGAAGGCAAAGGAAAAATGTCCCTGTTCCCAGCCCTCACTTTTATCCAGCAAAATCGACCCCCCAGACTGACACAGCCCATCAGAGCAGGGCTACCAAAGCAGAGCTGAGCAGCTCTGCTCCCACAGCCCCCTGCACACGAGCCAGCACACATTTGTGTAGCCCTCAGGGAAATCTATCAGAGGAGATCCTCTTGCCCCAAAATACAAATGCAAGGAACAGCTTATCCTCTAACCAGGGAGGAATTTCTCTACACTCCAGAGCTGGAGGGATTTGAATTTGCAACCACTATTCTGGGAGCAAGTCAGAAAGGAGGCATGGCTAGTGTGTACATCACAGGCATGGATTTTTTCCTGTCAGTAGGAGGAACTCAGCTGGTCAGATTAGAGTCTTTTCTGCTCAGCAGTAAAAAACCATGACATGCAATGTGGTTATCCCAGTACAATGGTCTCAATGTCATTTTTGAGAGAAGGATTTAATGACCACACACGAACTGTTGAATGTATCATCCTCAAGGAGCAGTTCACTTTAGCAGTGCCACAACAAATCCTTGCTGCATTTGTTTTTCATTCATTATTTGCTGTTCTTCTGTAATGAGTTGCTGTGAAGTTTATGGAAAGGCAATGTCCATGTATCTCGTGCTTGTAAGTGTCAATGCTGTGAAGGATTCCAGGATTCATCTCCCAGGAAGGCAAGAGTGTTGTGTGGTTTACCAGGCCAACGGCTAAAAGTTTAGTCAAGGACTAAACTTCAGTCAAGGACTGGAAAATAATACAGAAAAATAGATGTCTGCATGAATTAGTGTGTCCTCCAAGGATGGTGTATGGAGATACAAGACAGAGAAACTGCCCCAACTGCACCAGATGCCTCATCTGTGCTCACAATGTGTAAAAACCAGCAGCTTCCTCTCTTTTGAAATCCTTTCCTGGAATGTGCAGAGAGTAGGTCACTCAGTTCCCAATGACCTTGAGTTGTCCATGATGTCAACTTCTCTCTTGAGACTTCACTTTCTCATTTTCCCATTCATTGGGCTGGTGGTTGGCAACACTTGGAAGGGGGTGATGGTAAGAGACTCCCTTGCCAAGCCCCAGCACCTCCAGAATTCCCATTTGTGCTGCCAATGAAGAGGTTTCAGCACAGGTGGGTGTTTGGAGCTGTGCCTTTCCAGCAGCTTGGCCGTGGCTGTAGCCCATGAGGTACTGTAGTCACCTCCAAACTTCTCTGTGCTGACTGTGGCAATCCAGCAGGGCCACTGGTGGTCACATATCTCCCCAGATTATTTCCACCTTTCTCTGCCCACACTGCAGTGACTGCAGAACTCACCTTTCAATAAGCAGAGGTCCCTAAGAAGAGACTGACAAAGATTGAAACTTGACTCCATCTTCCAACCCCTCTCAAACACACTTGATACCTTAAGTTTTAGCTTTCATATTTTCCAGAATCTGTACTGCATTAGTATATAACTCTGAACTTCATAGAAAATGTTAGCAGGTTCTCTTCACAGTATAGTTAGATAAAACAATCCTTTTCCAGCCCCAGAACCAAGGACAACGTTGCAGCTTCAGGCCCAAAAATTATAAACAACAGTGAATTGAGGAGAGCTGGGAGGATGGGACTTCATAACCTGAAGCTGTAATTGGACAATTAACCCCAATATGTCAAAGAACCAAAATTTATAAAAGTGTGAAAACTTGTGACTGGTTGTCCACCTTGGGTGGAGGCAGAGCCAGGCTCTTGTACTGCCCAAGGTGTGTCCTGTGCAGGCCTTTTAACAAATACCCACTTTATTCCTTTAACCCTGTCCAGCCTCTGTTCCAGGTCACCTCTCAAGGCATCACAGTCACTTCCCATCTCAGGAAGAGGCACGTGCTGCCTTGGCTGCCCTCAGTGTGTGTCCTGGGCACACTGTGAAAACTGAAGAAATAATAATCACAGCTCACATCCACATTCTTGCCTCATAAAGTCATAAAGTAAGTTCCAATGTCGTGGCATAACCCAGGTAATGTCATGAACCTGAGCTCACTCCCGTACCCCCACGAGCTCCCAGGGCACGCTGCGTGTCCCTGCTGGTGGCTCAATAGAAATGACAGATCACAGTTGTCCCATACAATGGACGTGTCAGTGCCACAGGAAAATGGGTCCCAGGTGTGTAAGCTGACTCCTGATGAACCACAGAGGAGCTTCAGGTGAACTGCAGATAGGGAGACGAGCAAGGAATGGACATATTTAAACTGGCAACGTCTGTCATAGACTCATGTAATCCTGGAATGGTTTTTGTGTAAAGAAACCTTAAGGCTCAACTTGTCCCAGTCCTGCCATGGGCAGGGACACCTTCCACCAGACCAGGTTGCTCCAAGCCCTGTCCAACCTGGCCTTGGACACTTCCAGGGAACCAGGGGCAGCCACAGCTGCTCTGGGCAACCTGTGCCAGGGCCACCCCATGCTCACAGCCAAGGATTCCTTCCCAATATTCCAACAACCCTGCCCTCTGACAGTGGGAGGCCGTTCTCCTCTTGTCCTGTCACACCGTGCTTGCCCCAAGTCCCTCTGCAGCTCTCCTGGAGCCCCTTTGAAGGGGCTCTGAGGTCTCTCCGGAGCCTTCTCTTCTCCAGGTGAACACCCCCAGCTCTCCCAGCCTGGCTCCAGAGCAGAGGGGCTCCAGCCCCCAGAGCAGCTCCGTGGTCTCCTCTGGACCCACACAAACAGGCGGTGTGTTTCTTTGCTGAGGGCCCCAGAGCTGGACCCTGCACTCCAGTGTGCCTGGATCTGTTCAGAGCCCCTCTCCCCAGAGCACACCATGTCCAGTTCCTTCTGCCCCAAGGGCTGCTCTCCCTTCTCTTTTCCAGCTGCCCTATCCTTCACAAACACCGTGTTCCCCAGCAAATATGCAGCCCCAGCTGCTTGGGAGCCTTTGAGCCCCTCTGCTCAGCCTCCAGCTGCTTCCTGTGCCTTCTCCATTTCCCTGTGCCTTCTCCATTTCCCTGTGCCTGGCACCATGGCCACGGGGGCAGTGCCAGGGCCCAGGGAGAGGCTGGTCGGGGAGCTGGCACAGCTGCCCAGCTTTCAGCAGCTCCTAGAGCTGCACAGAGATTTTGGCAATCCTTCTTGTACCGTTCTGACCTGAGGGGTTTTGGAGGTGTTTGCAACTGGGGATTACAAAGCCCTCTTGTCTACACCAAAGGCACTTTGTGTGGAGTCTGGGTATTGCTCTGATTTCATTTCCTGAGCATCCCTCATGGAGAGCTTCCCACAGAAACCTGCCCCTTTGAGTCAGGAGTGAAGACTCATTGCAGTCCAAACAGAGCCCTGCAAACTTTCTCACCAGCTCCTGTTCCATGGCCAACTGCAAACATGTTTGTGTCTTGAACCTCCATTCACTGCCTGGGATGGTTTTCACAAGTTTCCAGCTGGAAATGGAGCCAGGCAGTGCTTGTGAGCCTTGCTTGAGGGCTGTGAGCCTTCCTGTGGCACGGCAGAGATCCCAGGTGTGGGAGCTGGCCTGCAAGGCAATGATGTGTCATTCACAGAATCACAGAGTGCTGTGGGTTGACAGCAACATTTAAAGGCCATCCAGTCCAATCCCCTGCAATGAGCAGGGACATCTCCAACCACACCAGGCTGCTCAGAGCCCCATCCAACCCTGAATGTTTCCAGGGAAGGGACATCCACCACTTCTCTGAGCAACCTGTGTTAGTGTTTCACCATCTTACTGTAAAAAATGTCTTCTTTATATCTAGTCTGAATGTCCCCTCTTTTAGTTTAAAACCACCACCCCCTGTCCTATTGCTACAGACTCTGCTAAAACCTCTGTCCCCATCTTTATTATAGGCCCCCTTTAGGCACGAGGAGGAGCTCTGAAGTTTCCCCAGAGCCTTCTCTTCTCCAGGCTGAGCAGCCCCAGCTCCCTCAGGCTGTTTCTAGAGCAGAAGGGCTCCAGCCCTCAGCATGGCCTCCTCTGGGACCACTCCAGCAGCTCCATTCTCCCACCTAACCTACAACACATTCTGGCAGCAAAGACATAACAGGCAGGCAGAAGTTGAACCCAGTGTTCCCCTGTCCAGGTGAGTACTGCAGTCCCTGCCTTTGTCCTATCCCAGCTGGTACCAGCTGAGAGAAGAACTCTGCTCCTCCCCTGGGTTCTCTGGGCAGGCTCAGGGACCCAGACCCTCCTGCCCCTGTGTGCCAGGCCCCAGCAAGTGCTGAGCAAGGCACAAAGGGCAGCACGTGTGTGTGTGTGGCCTGCAGGGCAGCGTGGCCGTGGGGGACAGAGCGGCCTCGAGCAGGTGACCCCGGAGCCATCCTCCCTCGTGCCCTCAGCTCCCTGCACAGCAATTCCCTGGGAGCTCACCAGCCAGGTACTTACTCAGTCTGGGAGCTTTGCCTCAGAAAGAAGCCGAGGTGTTGGCCCCAGTCATTAGTAAGTTATCAGAGAAGTTGAGCTGCAGTGACATCATCTCCTTCTTATGTTACTACAAGGAACTTAGATCCTGTTAGGGGAGAGGAGGTAACTCAATCGAGCCTTTCAAGATAAACTCAGACAGGAAGAGAGACACGATTGCCTGAAGGCACCAATTAGACATTTCTGGTGAGCTCAGCTCTGTTCAGCTGACACACATGTACACTGGGGCCAGGGAGACAGGAGCTCCTCTCTCGTGTCGCAGGGGTGTGCTGGGAGGGGTGGGCAACCAGCACTTCCTCACCAGGCTGCTGGCTCAGCCCTCCCACCTTCAGTGGCCACAGCTCTCCCTCCAGAATGCCCTTTCTTTGTGTCCTGTGCTCTGCTGTGGACAGAGAACCACAGAGAGCTCCCTGCTCTGGAGAGAGAACAGCCCAGCCCTGCACCACCCAGTGCTGCATGTGATCTTCAGTGGGAAGTCTCCTCCAGCTTTATCAATGGGGCTAAAAGCCCAACATGTTGTAAAAGATACCGTGAGGATGGGCTGCAGTTTGGGCTCCCAGTGCCTCGTGGTGACTGGGCTGTGGGGAACACCCCAGTCTGTGCTGCAGGCCAGTTACTGCACAAGTGGCCTAGGACATGCAGACAGCCAGCTCTTACTGGCTCTGATGTGTGTGAGGAAGGAAAAAACAGCAGCAAATTTGGCAGATCTCCTGACAGCATGGTATTGAGCATTTCTGTTGGTTTCCAGGCTGCAGCTCCCCCTGTAAATGCTTCACAGCCAGAAGGAAATGGTAAGATATGGGTAAATTTGCTTCTGCCAGTCATAGGCTGAGATGTGCAGCACATCTGTTGGGGAACAGAGAGACTGGTTCTGGTTGTCCCCTGGTTATTCTGCCAGCTATGTTACCAACAGCTCGGAAACACACTTGTACGTCCTCTGAAACAGTCTGGAAGCATTTATTGGGAAAAGACAGTTCTTACAAACTGCTGAGTCTGTGACAGAAAACACAAGATCTCAGATCATAGCTCAGGATTAACACAAACCTCACAACACATGCACTGCACTGAGCACTGCACAGAGCCCCCCCCCGGCCAGACCTCCCCAGTGGCTGCACTGGTGGCATTGGCTTGTCTTCTGCTCATTGGAAAGGAAGATCTCCCACTCTTGACGTTTTCTCCTTAGAAAAGGACTTCCCTATGCCTAGCTCCTTCTAGAAGTGTTCCTGATCCCACCATCTTCTCAGGACTGCTCCTGGCAAGAAGGCAGTTGATTTTTCCTCAAGCGTTTCTCAAAAACACACAACAGTCAAAGCAATGAAGGGGCTCTTCCAAGGCGTGTTACACCCTTATAGCCCTGGATCTCCATATGAAGCTGACCTGAAAAGGTCCTGCCCAAGGAAACACTTCCCCTTCCCTTCCCACACAGGTTCTTCTGCCTCCCCAGAGCTCTCACTCCACGGCAGCAGCAAAGGAAGCAGCTGGCAAGCTCAGGCACACTCACATTTGGTGCTGACCTGCTCCTCTCACATGGCTCTGCACAGATGAGAACATCTGCTCAGGGAAAGAGATGCCTCAGACCAGTGGACTTTGGATGTTCTTCCAGGCAGTTCCCTCTCTCACTGCCCCTGTGGACCCTACAAGGGGAAATGGAGTCAAGTGTGAGGAGTCACTGCAGGCACTTTTAGGCCTTCTGAGTCAGTGTCGTGTTGAAGTCACATAAACACCCTGTAACTCTGAGCAGCAGATGCAGCTGTAAAGCCAGAAGCTGAGACTTTCAGCAGTGGCTGGTTTTCATAAGCTGTTGTTCTTGAATGTCCCACTTAAAACCACCTCCTTGTGCATGCAACAGACAGGCCAAGGCTCTGCAGAGCCTTGCTTGAGCCCATGAAGTCACTTGGAAATCTTGTCCATGCTGACATCTGGAGTCACTGTGTGTGATCCTCTCTCCAGACCCACAGCACTGTTTGACAGCAGGTGTGGGATGGGTCCCTCTCCAAACCCATCCAGCAGCTCCAGGAAAGAGGCATCTTCCTCTGCAGGCAAGCAAAGGGTTAAAGCTTGCAAGGAAAACCAACCGAGTGACTTGGTGAAATAAAGATTAAAACATCTCCGTGGAAGGTGAGGAGCCAGCCCCAGCCTGTGCTGTCTCATTTACCCACTAATGGGCCCAATTACCTCAGGTATAAATCATAACACAAAACACGGAGCCAGAGTCACACACTGAAGAAAGGAGAGAACTGTTGGGTTGGTTTTTGTTTAGTATAATTGATATAATTACTAACAACTCTGTGCCAAGAACTTCAGCTTTTCTGCTTCCAGAAGAGAGTCGAGAGCTGTCTGAAAGCCATAGCAATTAGCAATCCCCACATGCACAGCTTTTATTAGAAAGAATGCACATCTATTCCAGAAGGAGCCAGCAGCTCCCTGAGGAGCAATTCACCATGCCTTGGTGCCAGGAATGCAGCTGTCACTGAGCCCATGTTCCCCATCCCCTCATCAGGGCTGCAAAGGCACACAGGGAGTCCTGCTCATCATCTGCACGGGAAATGCCTTCACCTGGGCACTTCCTTGTTCCCAATTTTAACTCACCTGGCTCCAGATAGGTGCATCTTGCTGTGCTGTGCTCCAAGCAGCCTGCTGATTCTGAGTCTTCTCAGGTGCAGCTCATTGGAACCAGCAGAAATTCTCCCTTTTGCTCCACTGAGGAATCTGTCTGAGCTGTGGTCTCCACACCCTGGAGCAGACTGACAGTAATGACATGGCTGGAGCTTCCCAACACCTCCCCAGAACGTGACCCCAGGGAGTGTCTCAGGGACAGCTGCCACACAGTCACACCTTGCCAGGTTGCCACCAGGCAGCCCCTGCAGAGCTGAGGAGCAGGAGGCTGGGGTTCACCTGAGTCCTGCAGAGGTGACTTCTCACTGGCAGCAAGGTGTGGACACACAAGGCTGCAGCACAGTGTGAAGACACAGAGGTGTGAAGACACAGAGGTGTGGAGACACAGAGGTGTGGACACACAGAGGTGTGGACACACAGAGGTGTGGAGACACGAGGCTGCAGCACAGTGTGAAGACACAGAGGTGTGGACACACGAGGCTGCAGCACAGTGTGAAGACACAGAGGTGTGGAGACACGAGGCTGCAGCACAGTGTGGAGACACAGAGGTGTGGAGACACAGAGGTGTGGAGACACAGAGGTGTGGACAAGGCTGCAGCACAGTGTGAAGACACAGAGGTGTGGAGACACAGAGGTGTGGACACACAGAGGTGTGGACACACAGAGGTGTGGAGACACGAGGCTGCAGCACAGTGTGGAGACACAGAGGTGTGGACACACGAGGCTGCAGCACATCCACAGCCAGAAGCCAGCCAGGAGTGTTAACAAACTCCTCAGATGGATCCAAGCCTGCCCCTGCACTCTCCACAGGGATCCACAAAGACAGGCAGGTGTCCAAACTCCCCCACCCATGCTGCACTTCTCATACCTATGGACATCCCTAGGGACAAAAGGGCCTTTCCTGAGTTGCTCAACAGCCACAGAGCACACCCAGCAGCATTCATGGTTTCCCACACTCCTGGGGCACCATCACACTGAAACCTTGTGGGTCACGTCTGAGGCTTCACCCAGGAGTTCCTGAGCAAAGGGGGATGTGAAGCTGGACACCCCTGGGCCCCACCTCGCTCCCTTGTCCCTGTTCCTGTCCCAGCTCAGTCTGCTGTGCCAGCCCTCAGCTCTGCTTTAGCATCTCCATTTCTGAAAGCGTCCTTTGGGGTTGAGAAATTGTAACTATTCTCATGGGTATTTTCATTGTCTGTTCTTCAGTTAATTAAACTTGAAACTGAGCATTCACTTTAAAGCAATTTTCAGTAAACTTATAGGGGTTTGGATGAAAGAATATTTCTCTGAAAAGGAAGCAGTGCAGCTTTTTTTTATTATTTTAACAGTTTATGATGCCAAAATCTAACAGAATACTTATGCTGAGGAAGGAATGGAAAAAATAAGCAAAGATTAATATTTTGTGCAGAAGTTTTAATTTTGCTCAAAAAGTTCTTGTTTGTCCCAAAACATTTTGATGAAAATTTCAAATAGAATCCTTAGCCTTACTCTGAGCTGCTGCAGGGTTCGCTTTTCTGATCTTTATTCTTTGGAGTTGTTGTCTCGAGAAGATGAATGATGTTGTTCTCTGATTTGTTTGTAGTTCGCAGGGCAGAAAGTAAATTGGGGCAGAACTTGCAATGCCCACTCTCTCAACAGGAAAAATCAAAATGCATTGTCTTGTGTCAGCCCCCTGAGCAAAGACACAAAACCTGGGGGAATACAGCTTTGGGTGTGATGTGCTTTTGTGTTACTCTCAACTGAACAGCCTTGCACCAGAAAATGTCCCTTTGCAGCGATGGAAGAGCATGGAAATTTGGGAAAATAGAACCACAGAGTCACAGAGTCACAGAATCACAGAGTCACAGAACCACAGAGTCACAGAGTCACAGAGTCACAGAGTCACAGTCACAGAGTCACAGAATCAGAGAGTCACAGAATCAGAGAGTCACAGAGTCACAGAACCACAGAGTCACAGAATCACAGAATCACAGTCACAGTCACAGAGTCACAGAGTCACAGAATCAGAGAGTCACAGAATCAGAGAGTCACAGAGTCACAGAGTCACAGAATCACAGAGTCACAGAATCACAGAATCACAGTCACAGTCACAGAGTCACAGTCACAGAGTCACAGAGTCACAGAATCACAGAATCAGTCACAGAGTCACAGAGTCACAGAGTCACAGAATCACAGAGTCACAGAATCACAGAATGGTTTGGGTTGGAAGGAACCTCAAAGCCCATCCAGTGCCACCCTGCCATGGCAGGGACACCTCCCACTGTCCCAGGCTGCTCCAAGTCCCGTCCAGCCTGGCCTTGGACCCTTCCAGGGATCCAGGGGCAGCCACAGCTCCTCTGGGCACCCTGTGCCAGGGCCTCAGCACCCTCTGAGGTCAATGCATTCATGTGCAAAATGGGAGTAATGGAATTCTCCCATTAATGGGTTTAACCCACTCTGGGTTATCATTGCAGTGTAAGGTGATGCTGTACCAGAGCTTGTACTCTGCTTCAAATTCAAAGGACGTTTTTCTGAAGGAGATCTCAGGGAGGTTTGACTGCACTTCTTAACCAGGTCCAAATCTCCAGATTTGTCCATCCAGGTCAGGCCAGCCAGGGCAGGAAAGGGTTTTCTGTGATGTAGGGAAGGTCTGTTTCCCAGCATTATCTGAGAATTTCACCCAGGAAACGCTGCCCACACCCCCTTGCAGAGAGAAGGCTTGCACCCAGCCTCCTCCCTGCTCCCACTCGTGATGGGCCATTTGGGCTCCTCCTCCTGCAGTTCATTGCAGTGTTCTGTGAATTAGGAAATGTCAGTATTGTTTGAAGAAACGTTGTGCCTAGGGGGCAACAGTGTCTGGGGGTTTGCTCCAGTGTTCAGCTTCCATCAAAAATATTACTTTGTATAGTCAAGAATACTAATTTCTTTACCACATTCCTTTCTGGAGGATCACTGATTTGAGGGCTGGGCCATGACAGCTCTGTTAACTTCCTTCTCTCATGCTTTGATAAGAGACAAAGTGCTTCCTCTTTGCAATTTGAATTCAGAGATCTCTGCCTTAGATAGCTTGAAAAAATAAAATAAGCTCTGTTGGCTGTGGATGGAAATGAAAATTTTGTATAATTGGTTCCTGGTATTTCATCCAAATCTGAAGTATTTTCCTCTTATAATTTGGTTTCAAAATCTACAGATAACACATTGTATCCTGCTCGTCATCATTGCAATAAAAGGTCTTTAGAGAGATGATTCCCAAATCTAAGTTTTAAACCTTTTTTTTCATAATAACTTAAATATTTTTTGGCTCGTCATTCTACTTTGAAACAAAAACAAGTGCTCAAAATTAAAGTTTCTCACCAAATTAAACCTCAAATTCAACTGCCTTAAGCTTTCCACGATGATTAAAAAGAAGCAATTGGCAAACGGAACGGGAGGAAAGGCCCAGAGGTGTGACACAAGAGCAGGGGCTCAGTTCCTGCCCCGTGATGGGCTCTGCCTCCTGCCCAGGTACCCCTGGGGGTTCGGGTCACACACAGCCCCAAGCTGTGACACCTTTCCCGTTTCCAGACCGAGCCTTTCCTCCTGGACCGGGGCCGTGGCTCCCGCTCTGCTGGTCCTGCACCCCCGTGGGTGTGAGCAGGCTGTGGGGCAGCCCAGCCTGGGCTGGCACTGCTGGGGCAGATCCACGGCCAGCCCAGCCCAGGCTGGCACTGCTGGGGCACATCCAGGGCCAGCCCAGCCCTGGGCTGGCACTGCTGGGGCAGACCCACGGCCAGCCCCAGCCCGGGCTGGCACGGCTGGGGCACATCCAGGGCCAGCCCAGTCCAGGCTGGCACTGCTGGGGCCCACCCAGGGCCAGCCCAGCCCGGGCTGGCACGGCTGGGGCACATCCAGGGCCAGCCCAGTCCAGGCTGGCACTGCTGGGGCCCACCCAGGGCCAGCCCAGCCCGGGCTGGCACGGCTGGGGCACATCCAGGGCCAGCCCAGTCCAGGCTGGCACTGCTGGGGCCCACCCAGGGCCAGCCCAGCCCGGGCTGGCACGGCTGGGGCACATCCAGGGCCAGCCCAGCCCCGGGAGGTGCAGCTTTGGTGCTCCCAGGTCAGGGGTGGCTGCAAGGCCCGGGGGCCACACTCAGCCCGGGCACCGCCTCAGGAGCTGCCATCGCTTGGCAGAGCCAAATGACCGCCAAGGAGGGGTGGTCCCTGGCGTGGCCAGACATCTCCCAGTCACCTTATGTGAATCACCGTTTACAGCCCCATCCAATCTCCCTGGCCATCAATCCATCCCTTTGCGCAACACCGCGGGCAGGCCTTTCGCTGATCCCCACCCTGTTTCTGCCCCACGCAGACGCCTGGATGCAAACCTCATCTCCGTGGTGCCCGACAGGAGCTTTGAGGGGCTGCTCTCCTTGCGTCACCTGTGGCTGGACGACAACGCCCTGACGGAGATCCCGGTGCGAGCTCTGAACCGCCTGCCGGCGCTCCAAGCCATGACCCTGGCCCTCAACCAGATCTGGCACATCCCCGACTTCGCCTTCCAGAACCTCAGCAGCCTCGTGGTGCTGTAAGCCTTCTCCGCTTCTATTCCCTGGGCTGGGACAAGGTGCTGCCCTCCTCCTGCGGGGATCCCTGCTGGTCACTCCCCACCAGCACTGCCACTGGGGCCAGGGGCAGAGGTTTTGCTCAAGGAGTCAGGGAATCCCCCTCATTTGATATGGAATGCTAAAATTGCCTCTTTTGATTTTTGTCATATTTTCCCCACTTTTCAGTGAAGAGCTACAAAGCTCCCTGATATAACTCAAGAAATGTTTTGTATTAAAAAAAAAAAAAAATCAGTAACTGGAAACAAAAAACAGATTATTTTCCTTGAGGACTCAAGCAACAGAAACCTCATTTCTTTTCCTCCCTCCAATCCCTGCGTTAAATCTAAAGGATTTTCTAGCAACATGAAAAAAAAATTATATTGCAGCAATTTGCAGTCAGGTCAAAAAAGTAATATTTTCACTTCTGTGAAAACATAGCAAGTCGTTCCCTCTCTTCCCCCCTCACCCCCTTTTATTACCAAAAACGATTTTAAAGCAAAGGTCTAATGCAAACACCTTGTCCAAGCCCGTGCCTGCTTCTTTGCATGACTGTGGAACATCTGCAGGTCAGATGTTTTGCGGTGGTTGCTGTCCAGTTTGTCCTGTAAGCGTTTCACAGCCAGCGTTGGGATGGAAACACTCCACGGCACTGAGACACCACACCACGCACAACCTGCCTTCAGAAGGGGAGCTGATCCCCCTGGCAGCTGCTCGGGAGGGGCATCCTTTCTATCAACAGAGGCTTGCAGATCATCTTCCCTTCAAAAGGAACTTCACATGTGCAAATTAGATACTCACTCCTTCTTTGGTGTTGATTAGCCAGGTCGGGTATGATTGCCAATTGCTTTGGAGCTCCTCTATCCACATGAAATGCCACCTCCAGTGCGGCAATTTGTACTGATACCAGGGTGTTAAGTAACCTCAGCATGTAGTGCCTTAGTGAAAGTTTAGCAATTATTTCCCTTTCAAAATTTGAAGTGTTTACTGAGACCATCCAGCATAGAAAGTGCTTGGACAAAGCACAGCTCAGAGTTTTATTATGCATCAAATTCATCTGTTTAGACAAAGCATAAAGGCTTATTTAGGAAAAAAAAGCAAAAAGCAACTTGAGAAAAATCAGAAAAGTAGTTTTCACCCACAATAGTGCTCATTCTGCAAGGCAACCCCTGGCCACCATAATGCAACCACTTCAGTCAGCTTTAATAGCTCGCTCAGCGGGTGAGCTGACATTTGGGGTTTATTTCAGCCTCCAAAGCATGCTGCTTTCATTCCGGCTCATCCCATACTGTGGGCAAGAAGCAACTCCTTAATTAAACAGGCAAGCTTGAGAAATAAAAGTCATTGACCATTAGGTCACAAGGGAGAGAATAATGTCCCACCACATACAATTGGAAGGGAACACATGTGTGATCCTGCCAGGCTCTGTGGGACACGATGCTACATTTTTGTGGGATCACAAGTGTTTGGCAGAACTGGCCCCATAAATCTCTCCCATGCTTCCATGCAAGCCCTTGTCAACACATCACCAGTGGAAAGTCACCCAGTGTCCCTCCTGTGTCCCAGCCAGGCGTATGTCCTGCTCCAGACTCACCCACCAAGCTGACAAGCAAATGTTCCCAAAGGACAGCCAAGCTGGAGAGAAGACATCCCTGCCAGAGTGCAGATGATACTCGTGCCTTCCTCTGCAAATGTCTGAGCTTGCAGGTAGATGGAGGACCTGGCTGCTGCTAGAAACATTGGAAACTCCCAGCTATAGCGTGTTAAAATGAGCCCCAGGGGAAGAAAGCCAAGGGCAGAGGTGGCTGAGCACAGGGGAATCCCTCCTGTGCAGCCTGGTCAATACTCGGGGACGGCTGAGCACAGCTGAGCACAGCTGAGGGCAGGAGCCTCAGGTGCAGAGCTGTGCTGTTCCTCCTCCACACCCCTTGGGCCCTGGGCAGGACCATTTTACCACCCTGCACTGCCACAAGCCCTGACATCAGACTATCCCAGCCTTGGTCTGGAATGCTTTAAAGGTTCGCTGTCTGCTGATAGATTACACCTTTGTTGAGGAATTCCCTGATCTTATTCCCATCTACTGCTGCTGCAGGCTCTTCAGGGAGCAGAGCCTTGTGTGCATCACTCATCACAAAATCCATGAATCTGCCTAATTGGCCCCATCCTTTCCCTGCTTTAATAACAAGGGCTCCGAGTGCTGGGGTGGTGGTGCTGTGCTTTGATGGCAGAAGAGAGGTGGATATTTGATCAGGATAGTTCATGGGAATAGGTGATCACCTATTCCTGTCACCTTCTAGGTCTTTCTGATCATTTCAGGACCAAATGTGTCTCAGTGTCTGCACACAGAAAGAATCCTGAGTACTTTTCCGCTGATGGTTTGTATGAAGTAAAGGTTGTTTTACAAAAGTCATCATCTTTCGTGAGCATAAGAGATTTTCATTCAGCAGCCAGCATCTGAAAGCCCCATGCTGCTGTGCTGACAGCCCAATAAAGTGCATGGCAGCAGTCCTCAGTAGTGCCCCTCATGTCCTCTCTCAGCTGAATTCAGCAAGAAGTCTCAAGGCAGGAATCACAGCACCTCTTTCAGTCCCGCTTGCCAGAGGGGTCCTCAAGTAAAATCTGACATTGCCAAGAAGTCCCCCTTGCTGCAGATGTGTCCTTGCTGCTGCATCTCTGCAGTGGGCTGCAGTTCCCTTCCTTCCTCATGTCACCGAAGGAGCTCTCAGCAGAGATGCTGGGACAGAGTTGGTATGAGCTTCCTGAAACAGGCTGAGCAGTAGAGACCTTTGCCCTGTAATGAGGAGCCTGGATAGAGAAAATCTTCGAGTGATTTTACTTTATCACATAGCAGAGAACCCCTTAAAGTTAGAGCAAACAAGGTCAAACCCCAGATCCTTCCTTGTTTGGGTCCACAGGGAGCCTCTGGGAGCCTCCAGGAGCCAATTTGGCCCTGTAATAGGAGCAAAAGAGAAACTCCACTCCTCTAACCTGGCCCTCACTCTTGTCTACCTGGTCAAGAAAATGGACTCTGGGAAAAGTTGTTCTCGTGCCATTCCCAGTTAGTTTTGCTTAAAGCCCTCTAATTCTTGTGCTCTGTGTCCATCTCCTCTGTGCCATTGCTGTATTTGTTAATGTCTGTTGTACCCTTCCCTCAGCTCAGCTCTTCCAGTCCCCATCCAGTTACCTGTTACAACATGAAATCCCAGGATGGTTTGGATGGGAAGAGACCTCAAGGCTCATCCTGTTCCACCCCCTGCCATGGCAGGGACACTTTCCACCAGCCCAGGTTGCTCCAAGCCCTGTCCAGTAGCCTGGAACACTTCCAGTGATCCAGGAGCAGTCACAGCTTCTCTGGACCCCCTGTGCCAGGGCCCCCCCCCCCTCACAGGGAAGAATTTCTTCCCAATATCTGATCTAAATCTACCCTCTCTCAATTTAAAAAAAAAAAAAAATCTACCCTCTTTTCCCCTTCTCCTGTTGCTACCTCTGTGTAAAAATCAGAATTTAGTTCTCATATCACACTTATTTTTTCCTTCACACCTTCATATGGAGAGACCAAATCTGTACACTGTATCAAAGTATCCCTGTCATTTCATTTGATTTTTTTCATAGCTACTAAACACCAAGGTCTCTTTCCCAGAGATGTATAAAACCTGATGGTGTGCATGCTCATATAAGACTGGTTCTCCCCTCTGCTGCACTTGACACTCACACAACCTGAATATCAGCTGATAATTTATTTTCGAGGTCACTCAGCAGCACCTTCCAGCTGGAAGTGTGAAAACAGTAAATGACAAATCTTTAGTAGAACTCCTCTTTCTTACAGTTTTTGTCATGAAAGGACACGATGCAGCTCTCTCTGACAGAATGGTTTAGTGACTAGAAGAGAAAACTTGTTTGCAAGACCCCTGGGTTCCCATTCCCGTTTTGTCCTCGTTCTGGTGTGACTCTGGCTGAGACTTTCAGAAGGGACCACTGCTTTTCAGTGTCTTCCTTGCCTAGGGGCAAGGATCAACACATCCCTGCTTTCCAGGAAGGCTGATCAGCAGTCACCTCAGCTGACATCCTGGGCACTTGGAGCTGCCTAGCACCGCAAAGGCCAGTCTGGTGCAGGATGAGCCTGTTGAATCCCTGCCCTCACCTGTGCAAGGAGTTCCCAGGGCCTCTCTGGGAAGCTGTTGGGAACCTCAGTATTGACAGGGAGTCCCAGGCATGTGCAATTCATTATCACTAGGAACAATATTGCCTGGAACATCTGGGTCCCATTCATGAGCCTTTTAATTGGCAAAAGGGCCTTTTCTCTCGGAGGGCCAAGCTCACTGCCTTGGCAAATGTGGATTTCCTTCTCCAGCACTTGAGGAAGAAGCAAATCGTGCTCCAATGTACCCTGAGAATGTCACTTCTGATCGAGCTTTATTCTTCACCAGACAAATCTCATGCTGGTCCTTCACTAATGGAAACAATCCATGGAATTTGCATCATTTATTATTTCGATTTCTCTACTTATCCATGGCCAAGTTGAGGAAAAGGGCAATTTTGCCACAATAAAGATGGAAGCTCATCATGGCAATGGTTGGTCAGGGGTGAATTCATATGATGTCAGATTTGAGCTTGGTTCAAATCATCTAATGCAAATAATTGATGGAAAATGTTTGCATTTGCCCTTTTTAAGAAGAAAAATGAAGTCATCAAAAATGAAAGCAATGGCAAATCCACCACTTCTCTTTGTAGTCTGTTCCAGTGGTTAATCATCCTTAGTGTTAAGAAAAAATACTCGTATTTCCCATTTGAATTTTCTTTGGCTTTGACTTCAGACATTTGCTCTTATTATTCTTTCCTCCACTAAATCACAGAACCATTTTAGTACCCAGTTTCTAACCAGGAAGGATCCTATACATTACACTGCACTCATCCCCTTGATCTTATTTAATAAGCTAAACAGATTGAGTTCTCTGAGCCTCCATCCTATTTTTTCCCAGCCCTTGGATCATTTTTATTGCTCTTCTCTGCCCCCATTTCAGTTCCTTGACATCCAGTTACCAGTGTGGGTACCAGCACCACGTTTGCCCTGCCAGATCTGCTTTCACCAGTGTTCATGGCAGATGTTGACACCATTTCCCTTTCCTTGCCCATATAGACAAGCACCTCCAGTAAAGCATTATTTAGGCACTAGCTCACCCTGCTTCCCTCCTGTGTAAAACAAATGTGCAGTCCCCTCAGAGGTGGCACTGCCAGAGTTGAAGCTACTGCCTCTGGACTGTCTCTCAGACTGTTCTCCAGGACCTTTTAATTCACTGAAAAACTAAATGGAAAAGGAAGTCAAATGAAAACTGAACGAATTTGACCAAGAGTGCTGCATGAATGATAGGGAAAAGTCACATTTATTCCCAATTTCCTATAAGAAATTGTTGGCAAGGAGAGCAAATCTTTCTAGAATCTGTTGCATGTTTCTTATTGTGGGTCAGAACGAATCTCGTAGGGTTTGAATTTTTTCTGCTTTGTTTCTAAATTCTCACCACCTGAGGCACCAGGCAGGCTGCAGCCTCTCTCCCCAGCCTGTGTGGGATTCTGCAGCCACTGTCACTTCTGTTGGTTCAGCAGGACACAGCAAGGGCTCAGCTGGCAGCAGAGGGGCTCCCTTGTCCCACAGCAGGTGGGAGCCCTTGTGCTGCTGCAGGAGCTCCTGTGCCACCCTGCCAGGGTTCAGGGTGACAATTGCTGTTGCTGTTTTCTGATGGAAATGCCACAAAACAGCAGTGACTGTGCTCATCCTGGGCACAGCTTCTTCCCTGGCTGCCCAAACCCATCCTCACTCCATGGCCTGCAAAGGAACAGACTCAGATCCTAAAGCCCATTGCCCTGACCAAGGAGACTGGTGTGCTCTAGCTCCAACTGCAAAGGCTTAAACACTTCCCATGTTTTTGCATTGTAAGGGTTGTTTATAGCCCAGAAAAAAAGTACCTTGAGCTGCTATCAAACCAGCTGAGCTGTAATTTACAGGGCAGAATATAACGTTGTGTGGGCTGAGCTCAAATTGACAAGCACTGGAGATGTTGCAATTCCACTTGTTAAAATTTGTTTACCAGGGGAGAAAAAAAAAAAGGCAGGGTGGAAGACAGGGCCATCTTTTCAAGTGTTTACCTTTCCAGCTCTCTTGTTTCTATTATTGCCATGTGGTTGGGTAACTCTAGACTTCAGCTTGGACAGCAAATTTTTTTATAACTCCCTTTTTTTGTCATTCATCATTTTCTCACCAACAAAGAACTTCTTTCGGATGATTTTCATTACTCTACCTCCAAACAAAGCACTCTAGAGCCAAATATAATTGCAGCAGGTGATTGCTTTTCTCTGCTGTCTCCGTGCCTGAGTGCAGTGACAGCAGCCAGAGGGTCAGCACGTCCCAGCCTGGACAAGGTGTCTGCTCACACCGTCCTGACCCAGCTGCAGGGAGCTCACACCTTCCCTGGCATTCAGCATTCCCTTGTCCCCTCCCAGCAGACAGGGCCTTGGGGCATGGGCTTCTTGTGATACCTCCTCATGTGATCCCACAGGAACTCCAGACCCCAGCCCTCTCTTTGCCAAATGCCAAAGGAACTCAAAGGGTTGGCATGACCAGCTGAAGAGAAGGCAGCATGAGCAGAAGCTGTTAACATTTGATGAAGGAAACCACCCAGGCACAAACTTCTTTCCTTGTGACAAAGAGAAATTTCTCCCATAAGATTCTCATTTTGATCTCAGTCTTCTTGTCTCCGCTAAAATTCAGAATCTGAGTTTTCTTGCAGGCAATATCCTTTTCTCTTTTTTCCATTTGCTCAAAGGAGCAAACATATTTTATCAGATATTTTTCCCTTCCCCTTCCTCTGAAATGTTTGTTTGTTCTCATCCCCGTGACAAACATCCGTCTCAGGCTGGTTTCTGTTTTGCAGGCCCCTACCAAGCTGCCCTGGAGCCTGCCTCTTCCTCCACTCCCAACTTCCTTCTCTTTTACCCTAGAATATTTGGCAGTAGGAGCTGCCTGTGCTCAGCCAAACAGCTCACACTTGAATCCAGGTGGAGTGAGAGATTTTTCAAGCTGAGACACATTTAGATCAAGCAGCAAATAATGAAAAAAATCATTGTTCCACCTGCCAGGATGGAGTCTCCCCTAAGCTCTTGGAAGGAGGCAGCAGCATTGGACAAAGGCTGGTGCACCCCTTGCTAGTGCTATCATGGGCATGGGACAAAAGGACCCCAAGGGGCAGCAATTCACCACATGTGAATTTGGCATTAAAAGAGTCTGAACTGATGGGGAAACCTGCCCTGAGAGATCTGCCCTCCTTGGTGGGCATTTATCACCCAGACCTGGCAGTGCAAGCATGGGCAGCACTGAGAGGGTTAAGTGCAGGCTGCTGGAAGTGCAGACTGGGCAGCACTCAGGGGGTTAAGAGCAGGCTGCTGGAAGTGCAGACTGGGCAGCACTGAGTTGTCTTCTCCTGGTTTTCAGCAGACTTTTCTCACACTGCTCACAAGAACTCTCTTCGTGGACTCGGAGGTGCCTTTGAGTGGCATTTCAGAGGGAGATGCACAATTAGCCACAAGCTCACAGCTGTAAAGGAAGTGACATGGAAAGGAGCACTGAGATGTGCACACATACACAGGAGTCTCTGGTAATCCAAGATGAGGAATCCAGGGATTAAGGCCTTGGGTTTGCCAAAAGACTGGGACAGGGGAGTGAGGGATCCATGGAAACATAGGACCCAGAAACTCATCACCTACAGAGCTTCCAAGGCAAAATGACCCCAGGTGGTTTGCAGGGGCCCCCAGCATATGGCTCCCCACTGCCAGTGTTAATGCTGGGAGCTCCCAAGCCTGCAAGCACTAGATGTTCATGGCATGTAGCAGCAAGGTGAAGGGGAACAGGAAAAAACTGTTCCTATGGTGCAGAGAATGTGCATCAGCCTGTGGCATGGCCCCAGCACTTCAGCCAGGCACTCTGAAGCACTGAACTGAAGGCCACTCTCATTGCAATCAAACTGGAGCTGATCCAGGAACTGGCAGTGGGAGTTTTTTTTGTCTTTTTTTTTTTGGAGTGGGTTGGGTTTTTTTGCATGTAAAGATAATGAACTGTGACTAACAGGATGATTTTGCACTCAAAGTCTTCTTGCTGCTACTAGGCCCTCAAGGAGTCCAAATATGATTGTGTCCTTGGCTAGCACCCAGTGCCCCTGAACAGCTGGTGAAGCCACACAGGGGGCTGAGCCCAGGGTAAGGTGAGCTCTAGGGTGTTTCTGAAGCTTCCTGCTTAAGCATGTTCATCCACAGCCACCTGGCAGCTGTGAAGGTGGAGATCTCAGGGAAACTCCTACATTAGCCTGGAATTCCTGAGAGGAATGGGAGCTCTGCAGCTCTCTGCAAGCACTGCTGCACCCAACATGTGTCTCATGGGGTAAGAGAGAGAACCCCATAAGTGCTCTTGGCATCCCAGCCCAGGCTGTCCTCAGCTTACAGGACGTCCTGGACCACAGCTCAGACCAAAGGGCAAGGTCAGCTTGCACCCCACTGACCATCTCTGTTTTGCCCACAGGCACCTGCACAACAACCGGATCCAAAGCCTGGGAGCCAACGGCTTTGATGGGCTGCACAGCCTGGAAACCCTGTGAGTGCCCTTTTTCTTCTGTCCTAAAGACGTAGGGTGTGTTCATGCCCCAGCACAGCGTGCAGGACTGGGGTCAGCCCCACAGTGTCACTGGGCACCGAGGGCAGCAGCAGGGGCAGGTGCCCAGGCCATGATGCTGACTGGGGAGTGAGAGCCTGGGCTTTCCTCCCCTGGCTGTGCAAGCTGCTCAGGCTGTGCTGCTGCAGGGGGAGCTGTGCATGTGGGCAGTGTGGATGGCAGGGGGTTCCGAGGCCCTGGACACCGTTCTAGTTCCCGTGCAATCCCAAGAGCTTGGATGCATTCCCTACCCATGGAGGGTGTCTCCTTCCCCAGCACATGGGCGTGGTCCTAAAGCTTCCCCAACACCTGACTACCAAAGCCATGGGCTGGCTTCATTCTGGGGCCTGTAAAGTGCTCAGGGGTCTGTGGGGTACCTCTGAGATGATCTCCTGTCTGCTGGCATCACCCATAGCCAGCTGACTTCATTGTGCACCATGTGCTTGGGAAACAAGCCATCAGAAGACTGCAGGGAGGATGGGAAGCAGGGATGAACTCACCTCCAGGACACGTCTTCAGGAAGGTAAATGGAGATCAGATATCAGGAAGAAATTCTTGGCTGTGAGGGTGGTGAGGCCCTGGCACAGGGTCCCCAGAGAAGCTGTGGCTGCCCCATCCCTGGAAATGTCCAAGACCAGGCTGGACAGGGCTTGGAGCAGCCTGGGACAGTGGAAGGTGTCCCTGCCCATGGCAGGGGGTGGGACTGGATGGCCTTTGAGGTCCCTTCAAACCCAAACCCTTCTGTGATTCTGTGGTCAGCAGCAGGGTGCTCATCCTAAACTCAGGGAGGATTTTGTGCCACAGCCTGGCCACACATTCCCTGTGCTGTGACAGCTGCATGAATGGCCTGGGCCTCGTGTGCTGTGCATTGGCCCAGGAGGAAACATAAACAAGCAAACAAATAAATTGAGGCTCTGAAAGACTGGAAGAGGTGCTTGATGCCTTCAATTGTGCAGAAACATGTCCCTTCATACAGGCTTGGGGTCAGAGTCTGGCCCTCGCTTCCTGCCAAGAGAACCAGGGGGTCCAGGTCATGGCAGAAGGAGATGCTGCTTCCCAGCATTCAAGTGCCACTCAAGGAGACAGGGCCCCTCTGTGCCCAGCATGGTGCCAACAGCAGCCATCGGGCAAGAGTGGCAGCAGCAGGCAAACCCTTGGTCCCCAGACACACTCCTCAGGGCAGGACCATGACACACATTGTCTCTTCCTTGCAGACTGGCAGATCCTGGGACCACCCAGAAGGGCTCAGCTGGGGAGAGGCTGAACTGTGCCAGGGGTGGGAGACTGATGGATAGTCTCCTCTGGTGACCCATGGGTCCCAGCTTGGCTTTCTCTTCAGTCATTTCTGGTGGTCACAGGCAAATACATGAGGGCAGAGCTGTGGCACCCAGGCAGCACAAAGGCAGGGAGCTGCAGGAGGAAGCAGAGAACTTGCTGATGGAAGAAAACCTTGTTTGGGCTACAGCTGTAGCAGACATGCAGCAACATCCTAGCCTGCATCTGGGCAACACTTCTCTGCAGCCAGGGTGGTTAGAGATGCTGCTGCCCGTCCCGAGCAGGATGGAGCTGCAGAGGAAAAGGTGGCCCCTTGTTTGCTGTGGGAAAGTCTAAAGGGTTTCATAGCCCGGGGAGATAATTCTGTCTCCACAGCCATTTGTGCTGAATGCTCATTTTCCCTCTCTTCCTCTCTGCTCCCAGTCTCACACTTGCTTTGCCTTTTGCTGCCCATCCGAGGTGCCACCCGGCCCCTGGGGAGCTCCGTGTCCCTGCTCGTGCTCCCCGTGCCCGCAGGGACAGGGCTGTGCAGCAGTGTGGGCACTGCAGCTCTGCAGGTCCTGCTCTGCTGACCTGATGGGGCAGCCCTGGGAAGATCCAAGCTCTGGAAGCAGGGCTGTTGAAGCAGGGCTCTGCCTGTGTCCAGGCCCTGCAGGATGGACTGGTGTGAGGGTCCCACCCTGCACAGCTGCCTGCAGCCAGGACCGTGCTGTGGCAGAGAGCTCCAAACCCTCCACACTCTCCTGCACACCTGATTGCTCTGAAGAAGCATCCTCCAGAGCAATGAGAGGCCTTCTGCTCCTCTTGGCCTGAGCATCCAATTCTCACCTTTGGGCCAGCAAGCATTCTAACTCAGTGGTCCATGAGGAACACGTGTTCCCCAAGTGGAGCCACCCCTCATGTAAATCCTGAGCACCCACCTGTCTGCTGACCAAAGCTGGGCAAGCTCTGGGGCAAAAAACTGCCAAGCTTTTGGTTGCACCATCCCAGCCAGGCTGCTAGACCTGCATCTACCTACCACCCCTCAGCTCCTGTGCATGTGGAGACGATTACAGTCTCCACAATTACCCTTTAACTCCAATTATGATTACATTCTGTTGACAGCACTTAGCACATTTTCTTGGCTTGTGGAGGCTAAACCATGCTCTCAGTTACCCCATGGGCATTACCTCCTGGAAGGCAGCAGCATGGTAAAGGTTGGTGAAGACAGAAATTTCTCCAGGGTTCCTAAAATGAGTGTTTGTGGCCAGATGCTGATTATAAACCAGGCACAACAGTTGAAGAACTGTAAAATTTGAGAGGAAAACATTGTTTCAGGTTTTTCAGAAGAGCCCGGGAAGTTTTAGGTGCAAAAACCTCTGTCTCCCTAAGGGAAGTATTTCTTCTCATATTCAGCTAGACAGGAAAACGTCTATTTTTATAAAATGCCAAAACCCTTAGAGACGCAGCAGGCACTGCCCCGTGCAGGTCTCAGCAATGTGTGAGCTGTGTGATTACAACCACACTGCTCACCTGCCCCAAGTCCCAGCATTCCTGCAAAAACAGATCCCAATAGAGCATCTTTGTTCTCAGAGAGGGCTTGGCCCTGATATTTCAGGAGGGCAGCAAATCTAGAGAGAGGTGAAGCCAGATGAATGACTTCACATTTCCCTTGCATTGACCTGCAGCTTCTATGCACAAGTCAGCTCTGTGAAGTGCACAGCAAGAGCAGCTCTGTGTTCTCCACACTGATGGGGTCACGAGCACATGTGCAGCACCCACCAGGTCTCAACGAGTCAAACACCAGCATGAAACTGGAGAAAGCAGCTCCAATAAAATTTTCTCTGTCAGGGCAAGACCTGGCTGCTCCCCAGCCACCCTCCTCCCCAGCCTCTCTTCCTGGGAGGGAAAGCTGGCAGGTAGGCTGGAAGCAAGTCACAGCAGCCTGGCCAGATTCCCAAGTGGTTTCAAAACAGCCCTGTAAACCAGGGAGATTCCCTCTCCAATTCCCATCAGCCTGAGAGATGATAGAGAACAACCCTGCAGGGCTGTGGGAGGAAGCCCCAAGCTGAGCCACAAAACCAGGGATTAGATGGTCAGAGTGGGAGAAGCTTAGCATTTTTTAGCCCTCTCCCAAAGACATGAGTAAATAATAGTGTAAATATCCTGATGTGACACATTCTCCCTGTAGCCCCTTTGAGTAACAACCTCGATCCTCTACACAAGGTGTAAGGTCAGGGGATACCCATAGGAAATGCAGGCAGGAGCCAGCACTGCCCTGCTGGGCATGGGGACCATAAATACCAAAGGAAGGACATCCATCACCCATTGGCATGGCCAGAGGGGACGGCCTGTGGCCAAGGTGAATGTCTGGACCATGGCAAATGGCGTGGCACAACAACGTGAGGGTACCCCGAGAGGGTGAGGAATGGGGAGGTGAAATGAAAAAAAATCAAGAGAAGCACCATCTTTTGCAAGAAGTAGGTGCAAGGCACGCCAAGAGCTGAGACTGCTGACACACTGCTCTTTGCACTGCTTCCCTCTTCCAGATTTGCCTTGTCAGTCCTGCCCCATGGTGGATTGTCCTTTGGGATGTTTAACACCTGCTGTAAAACACCTGGCAGTGTAACCTGCTGCTGCCATTTGGATGGAAAGATCTTGACTTCTGCATTTCCTGATTATCTTACACTGGATTTCTCAGTCTTTAGCAAAGCAGCAAGAAGGGCAAGGAGTTCAGAGACCTTCTAGTGGGAGGTGTCCCTGCCCACGATAGGGGCTTGAAATGAGATGATCTTTAAGGTCCCTTCCAACCCAAACCATCCCAAGATTCTGTGATGAGACTTGTTGTGTATCATCAGCCTGGTGAGTAGGAGTGTTTATGGAAAAGCTGATGGAAGGAGCAGTTCAGCTGCAGCCAGGAGCATCACTGCAGTGACAGAGACTGATGCTTGGGAGCACTCAGACCTTGTGCCCAGGGCTGGGGGCAGAGAGCTGGGGAGAGCATGGCCGTGGTTTCAGAGGAACAGCAAGGGAAGCTGCCATCCAAACACCTGCATGCTGCTAACATAGGGAGCAGGTTCCCCAGTGCTGCAGGAGGAAAGGATTTCTCATGGGATCCCTGTGACATCAGTTTCCACAGGGAGGCTGGTCTCATGCCCAGGTTTCCTCCTTACCACCTTCACCTGGACAGCTGAGCAGTGTCCTAAGGTCCCTGAGCTTTGCTGTCTGTCTGAATACAGTCTAAAGGCTGATGAACAATTGCCTCATAGTGCTCGACTTTGCCCTCATTAGGTAGATTGTGCTAACACTGAATTTATCCCTCTGTGTCCCTGAAATATGAACATTTCATGGATGACAGCTGAAGGGGATGAGTGAAGCCACCCACATGACCAAGCCCCAGGTCACTGCTCTGTGCAGAGGGGTGGAAGGGGAAGCTGACCTGGCCCTGTGCAGCCGTGGGTGTGTGAGTGTGTGTGTGCTCAGAGATAGCCATGGGGAGGGCAGGGTATTATGGCAGCAGAATCCCAGAGCTGGCCCCACATTCTGTCTGCAAACAGCAGCGCACACAGACCATCACTCAGCATCCCACCCTCCCTGCTACGAGGCAGCCCTCAGCCCCCAGTGTCCCCATGGCAGAGCAGAGCCCAGACAGCAAGGGCAGGGTGCAGCTGACAGGGGACAGAGGCTCCTCATGGACCTTCCCAAACCTTCCAGCAGAGCAGCTGTGGAAGTGACTCATTGAAATCGCCCCTGGGGGGGCTCTCTGCTCTGAAGAAAAGGGAAAAGCATTTTTTCTCCCAACAGACGTCTTTGTACAGGCAGGGAGAGGTGTGGTGGCCCTGGGGGGCTGACTGACACACAGACACACAGACAGAC
>WAAE01001526.1:0-14643 GCA_013400495.1 Nicator chloris
CAGCATTGGAGCAGCCAGGTCAGCAGGGCCTCCCCCAGCTGAAATCTCACATATCTCACAGCTGACTTGGGGCTAGGAATTAGGTTATTTTCTTTGGCCTTGCCTCCTGTTGTATGGGCTCTGCTCCTTCATCCCTCACTAAATGAACAGATTTTGTCTTGGATTTCTTCATCTGTACAGGGGCAACTGCTACTGGCATGGGTTGTTCCTGTGGTTCAGGTGCAGTGTGAATAGCCACAGTGCATCTTTCTCTGCTTTCCTGCTCTTCCCAGTAAGGGGAGCTGTCTAGTATCAAGCAGTGTTCAATAAATAGTAGCCAGGGTCCAGGCATATTGTAGAACTTTCCTCCTCTCTGGAGCTGCCACACCTTTTTCTTTCAAATATTCTGCCGCTTTAACTGAGTCCTGTAGTTATTCAGGGGTGAACTTCCAAACCATTGGAGAAGAAGAGTGCTTTAAAACATGGCCCATTTTTTCCCCCACATTCCATGCCACTCACAACCCTTGGGTCAGATCTCTGGATAATCTTCCTAGAAATCTCTTTCTTGACTCTGAACATGATGTAGACAGCTCTGAGGAGACCTGGTAGACTTAGGAACAAGAACATACTTTCTTTCACATACAAGTGGACTTCAGAATTCTCAAGAGCTTTTGTAACAGGCCTGAGAGGATATTGAAACGAAAGGCCAGAGAAAATAATCCTACCTTGCTTCCCCTTTACTGTAAGGTTATTAATGGACTCCCAAAGGTAGCAGCTGAGGTGAGGACAGGAGAGCAGCACTGAACACACATCCCAAATGACCCTCACTACCCTCAATGTTATCATGCCATAAACTGATAACCCACAGTACATCAACAAAGCCCTCCTGGTCTCTCTCCCATTCTGAAAAATACCAACACATATTGCACATATGGGAATATCTATAGGTTGGTGTTACACACCCACATGAATGACCAAGCAAAAATGTCACCAGTGGCTCTATACCTAATAAAACAAATACCTAGATCAAATTAATTTCTAGTCTGCTCTAGGCAAATCTGCTGTTCTTGCAGCCCTTTGTGCCCCACATTACACACCACATGGGGCTGTTGTGATTTGGGAATAGCACTTCTGATTTAGTGTTCCCACTGAGACTCTCCAAACCATGTTCTACTCACTCAGTCCTACTCCCCCTACTCACATTAAGTCTATTTCCAGACAGGCTTTAGAAATGAATTAGAGCGAGAGAAATCAACGAGCCTCTTTAGAGCAAAGCCCTGCTGCTCTGTGAGCTGCAGGAGGGAAATGACTCTCCAAGCTGTTCCTGTACATAGCTCCAATCCCATCACTGTCCACGGCCCTGATGTGTCTCAATCTGACAGCAGTCACCTTAGCTGCAGAGTGGCTCTGCATGTTTTTTGGTTTACTATGTCCTTACCTTAAAATAATCTGTGGGATTGAGCAGGGCTGATACATGTGCTGGTGGAATCACTGCTGTTTGCATCCAAGACTGGAGGCAGTTCGGGTAGCACTGCTGGTCTCCATGAAGTATTTCATAATTGAAAAGAAGGAAACATATTTTAGTTTAAATATCAGTTTTAGTCAATTCACTATTTCATAATGAACTTCCGGAGCAGCTAATCTGTAGAGGCTGTGTTTTAATCAAGGTAATGTTGCTTTTAGCATAATGTGAAGCACATGTAAGATTTTTAGTTTTACATCACTGCTTTTCTCAGAATATTAGCACTAGTTTTGTTAAGAGGCCTTACTGATCCCCTAGGAATTAAGTTATCATACAGTTTAGCTAGAGTCTGTAACTAAATCAGAAGTTTTTATTTTCAAACCTTGTTTTCTTTAAGTGTAAGCCCCATTGTACAAAGGGAAATCAAGATGGATTCAGTATTACTGTTTCTGAATTTTTGTATATTAACATTATATTAGTATATAATTAGGGTAAATATTAGGGTATTTATTATTATTAAATATTAGGATATATGTTAGGGTAAATATTTGGAGAGTATTTGAAGGTGAATGAACTACCAGTTCTTCTGAAGGCACACAAAATCTTATCTTGTAAGCTGATTTTAAATCTGTGTGGACTGGCATTTAGCAGCAGCACTTGAAAGAAATATTTTGCTTTTACTAAATTGTGGCTACTGTATCCAGTATAATGCATCACTGGTATTCAGTTGTTCCCAAACTAGCAATGTCCCTGTATTCTTGCTGGCAGAAGCAGTGATTGCAGGTTGTGTGCACTTAGCCACAGATGTACTGTGTAGATGAGGAGCAAATTTTTCTGGTGGGCTGGTGAAGCAATTTTGCCTGAGGCTGGTTAAAGAGCTCTTATAAGAAAGCCAACAAGTTGTGACTGAAAATACAGAATCACTTCCAAGGGTGAGTTCATGTTAAGGGAGGTCAAGCATTGGGCTAACAGACAAATTTTAGGTTCAGCCAATAATCTCCTCTGTGTATTGAAAATTGCAGTACACTTTTCTGCACTGCATGGTTCTTACACTGTAACTGGCCTAAAGATTTAATAATTAGTGAATGAAAGTCTTATTCTAGGTTTAGTTCATACTGAGAACTAATAAGGAGGTGGAGTTTGCAAAGTAAATGAAAATTTGTCCTGAACATGCAAGTATATCAGTCTGTGTTTCCCAAGAGGATAGGGGGTTTTTTATGTCTTTGGTGAGTTAAAGTACCTTTTAACAAGTAATTTAACTTTCTACTCTCTGAAGTCGGGTAAATTCTGTACTGTCAAATTTTATTATTCATCTCACCTTCAACTGAAATGAAATTGTTACTCAAAAATCCCAGCTGCCATAAAAAAAAGGAAAGTGAAACACGGCGGAAAGACTCAACAACCAATAGCAGTTGTTAGAGCGGTATGTATTTAATCGACGTCGAGATGCGTGGGGAAATATTTTCACCAAAGACACGCATAACTCCCTAAGAGCTTGCCCCCTTAATATCCCCTGAGAGTTTACATATGTATGAAATTGTACAACCCACCTCATACATATGCATTTCCTGACCCCGCCTATTCTCGCCTCATATGGAAATTAACTCCACGCCCTTCTGGGCATGCTCAGTTCATCGTGGTGGTCTTTTGGGGTCTTCTGGGATGAAGAAAATGTATGTCTTCCTCGATGAACTCCTCACCTTTAACTCTCTTGTATGTACTTTTGGCCCTTCTGGCACTGTTTCAAGGCGAGAACTCGGTTTCTGCTGGCTAAGAGTCAGTGTTCTACTTATCTGCATTCTTGGGTCCGTTGTTTTGGTTAGCCCCGCTTATCACCATCGAGGAATNAAGAAAGAAGGCAAGTAAACAGACTGCTAAATGAATAAATAAAATTTATATGACTTGAGGTTTGCTTCAGCCTACGTAATAGTGGGCATATGTGTTTTTTCTTTAAATTGCCAGGTACTGTAGATGTTCCTGGTAGCAGTCTCTGTATGTTATCAAGAGATTGTTGTAAAACTGAGGAACTTTCTAAGCAGGAATGGGACCTACCTTAAACATAAACATATGAACAGAGGTGGAAAATGCACACTTTCCTACCTAACATAAAACTTGAGTCCAAAGTACAGAGAAGACCCCAGAGCCATTTAATAAAGGAAATTTCAGTTTGTGAAAAAGGCCTGGCAGAAGTTTATTTGCTCTTTTTTTTATTGCTGTTAATATTTTGAAGTATTTTGGTCTAGAAGCATTGAACATTTTTTGTGCTTGAATTCTTTTTCTCCAAAACAAAATTTGCTTCCATGGGTCATCAGCAGCTGCCTTGGTGTCTACAGCAGCTGAGGAAACTAGGCACTGAGCATCATATCTCTGTCTCAGTAGCTTGTCTGTCTATCTGATGTATGCTGCCTGAAAATTGGAGCAGAATCCTTTCCAGGCATGTTTATGTTCTACCTATTCAGTTGTTTCCATGAAAAATTATGTTCTACAAACAACTTTATTTTTTCCCCCAGATTTTGGCAATCCTTGGTACCATGACCAAGAGCCAGAAGCAAGTTTTTAATTTCTTTAGGTTGTTTTATATCCATCTGTGTTGCTGGTTAGTTTTTTTGTCTCTGCTTTGTTTTGCTTAGCTTTTTTTAAGGGGTTTTAATTTTTGTTGCACAGCTGCATGATGAGTTGCCTGTCTTTTGTCAGAACCTTCTGCCAGACTTGACTCAAGTTTGAGAAAGGAATATGTAATGAGCATTATGTATTGTTTTTTACCAGGAGGATGTTAGGACAACAAAGCTTTTTAATGTTCCTACTCACTTTTGCAGGAAGCTCAGGAACAGACCATCTTTTGGAAGTGTTCCTCTAGAAAGTAATTAGAGGAAATTAAACTTTCCTTCTACTTTCATCATTTTTATGAAAGAAAGTAGAATAAAAGTATCAGCTTTGTAGGGGAGTAGTTGGCTCGTTTTGAGGTCATTATGTGCTAGTAGAAAATCATTGCTCACCTCTGGGGAAAGGAAGAGCCATCCTAAAACTCCCTTTAAAAAAAACCAAAAATGTCAAGCCTCCTCTCTGTCCCTGTTCATATTTAAGCAGATTCTGCAACATCTGTGGGGTGAGGAAGGACTGAATATGACTTTGAGAATTTTTTTTCCACCTAGTGATATCTATTTGTGAGTGTTAGTCCACTTGGTGAACCATCTTCCTCTCCAGCCCATACACAGAGACACTAGTGCACAGAAAAACATTCATCCCCAGAAAGACAGTCACAGCCTTTTCATCCTGATCACTCTTTGTCATATGGTTAAAACTTTAAAAAAAATTGCTTCAAGATTCAGATCTGTTTACTCAGGAAGGAAAATTTGACTAACATTTAGAAAATGAGAAATAAGAGCTCTATATAGCAATAACTGTATTGTTGAGCAACAAGTTTTGAAGGCAGTCCCAATTCATCAGTTTCCATGCTGTATAACCTTCTGTGTCTTTTCTCTCTGTAGGAGTGGAGTGATTCTTTTAAAAGTCATTAGGCTGCTTGCATAACTACGGTTTGCTTATTACAGTTTTTACATATGCTCAAAACTCCAAGGTATGGAGGGTGTTCAATGTAAGTAGATTATCTGAGCACCCTCTACAGATTTTCTTGAGGAAATAGTATTGTGTGTTATATACTATTTAATATTATCTGTTTCTTTCTTTATTAATGACTTGTTGGAAAAATATTCTCTTCAGACATTCATCGGTTGGTTGTCAGTCACTTTTCTATCTTGTAAGCCTTTGGAAGCCTTGCTGTGAGGAGAGGGACATGACTCTTGATTCTTTCTGGACACATAGATCAAATAAGCGTGATTTATATCAGGAATATCCTCATTTGTATGAAGGAAAGTAATACAGTACTGTGCTTTTAAGATAACTTTTGATAGCACAGGTTTTATAGCATTTTCTAGGATCTGTCAAATGTTGCTGTTTAATAATGAGACTCTGCAGTATCGCTGGTGTTTTTGTTGTTTCAGCATTGCTGTCTGAGTTATTGTATGCGGTAATTGGAATGTCATACACTAAGCATCAAGAATTATTTGTAAAGATGAAAATGTTAAAAATGAAACATCTATGGGCACATGTTAGAAGTATCAATTTTAATGAGTCAATCAGTTTTTTATTTTCTGGCTACATTTTTCAATGCTTCTAATGAAATGCTTAGGCATATTTGTCAGAAGTATTTTGATAGTTGGTAACTGTGCATGAAGGAGCCAGTATGGTAAAATACAGTGTGTTATGCAACTGTGCAGCTGATTTTTACAGACTTTAAAAGACTATGGCATAGTGATAATTTCAGTCAAGCATTCAAAAATTAGTTACATTGTCTTTAGCTACAAGGTCTTCTGTTTATATTTCTTGCTTGTGGTATCATGCCGTACTTCCTAAAGACTCACTAAGTAGTTTGAAATGAGCTGGTGGTACTATGGTTGTTTTTTTTTTTATAAATCTGTTTTAAAAATGGCAGTAGGGAAGCAATTGAGAAAAGGAGGTCAGGAAGACCGTGATGGACAAAGTTAAAGTACTTAAATGCTGACATGGAGAATATATTACTTTCTTACCTTGTTGCAGAGTTCCTAGAAGGTGCTAAAATTGGAGTGCTTGGACTATGATTTGCACTGGTGACACAGG
This sequence comes from Nicator chloris, assembly GCA_013400495.1. Taxonomy (NCBI): domain Eukaryota; kingdom Metazoa; phylum Chordata; class Aves; order Passeriformes; family Pycnonotidae; genus Nicator; species Nicator chloris. The sequence continues at coordinate 6,098 of WAAE01001526.1, forward strand.
GTTCATTGTTCCATAAAACATTAATATCTCAATTCTTCCCAGGATTTCTCTGACAATAAAATAACATGGTGAAAAAGGTTACTGTTTGTGTATGGAATAATACTCATCAGGAAGTAAATTTGAAAGAATAAATAATAAATTATATTTTGGCCATTCCTTGCTTTGAGAGATTAATATAACATCAAAGTCTTCATAGGTACCTGATAATTTTGACAGGAATACCTAGCAGTACACTTTCACCTGCTTTTTTTCTAGCTTAATGTCTTCAGCTAACTATTCCTGGTGGACATTTGTTTTTTCAAAGTTAGTTACAATGAGTAATGTAATTTTTTATACCCTTGTCTGTAGGAAATGATTAAGTTTTATTGGATATAGAGGCAATTTTATGTCATTCTCTTATCAGTACATGAAATGACATGAATTAAAGTAGTTCTTAGTACCAATTTGAAGGCTTATTTCTTTGAAATAGGAGACCTCACAAATTGAGGAAAGTGTATGCATTTCAGTTGTGCTACATTTTATCTGGTAAAGCACAGTTACTAGAAAATGCTTTGCCACAAAAGCGTTGCAAGTACATTAAGAGGTGTAGAAAACTCCTAAAGGCATCTGTAGAAATCTGTTTGGTTTAGATAATTTTCCAAGACCATTCTCTTGATCCATGATGGCTATGGTATAATCCCAAAAGATTTGGGCTGTGCCATCTATTTTATTATAAGAATGCATATTCACCAAAGTTGGTTGGCTACTGAATGCTGTCCAGCTCAACCCTTGATTTCTGTTTTCTCTGGGAAAATATCTGAATTATTGTAATTGATGAAGTCTTTCCTGCATTATTCTCCTGATTTGCAATATTAAACTTCTAGGGTCTTTAGAAAAATATGCTGGGTTTTTTCCCAGTATTTCTGAGTTCTGCAGTCCCCTGCATAATTTAGATTATGAATATTAAATTATGGTTGAAATTAATAATTTAACAATTATGTGAATTATAGGTATCATGGTCATAAGTGATAATCTCACAGTTTGTTTCTATAGCATAGATATATTTAGTTGCCACACTCATCTTCTAGTCAAACCCATAGCATTTTTGACAGTGGAATATGAGCTTTTCTTCCCTAATTAATGGGACTTTTTTATTTTCAAAAATGTTTCAGTTGTCTCCAAAACTGCTACAAGGGATGACCGTACTGCCGTTTCCCAAGCTATGGTTGGGGTTTGTTTTTCTTGTGTGTTAAAGTTCAGTGCTGCATCTCCTAGTGCTAGAAAGAGTGCTTCTTTAGGTAAAATTAGTTTTTCTGGAGAGAGGTGCTGGCATTGTCTGTAATAGAAGAGTTAGAATGTATGGAGCTTGCAGCTGACAAGGGAACAGCTGAGAGCTTCTGGATTCAAGGGGCAAACAAATAATGAAGATGTCATCATGAGAGTCTGCTGTAGACCTCCTGGCCAGGATAATGATACTGATGAATTATTCTTTGAGGAACTAAGGGACACTTCCAAGTCAACTACACTTGTCCTTATGGGGGATTTCAGCTTGCCAGAGGTTAACTGAGAGTATCACATAGCTGGTACAACCCAGGCCAGAGGATTCCTAAAAAATCTATAATACAATTTTATGGAACAGATCCTTAGGGAACCGACTCGGAAAGTTGCCTTCTTTCATCTACTGCTTGACAACTGATGCCATGAGTGAAATGGAGATTGGCAGCTGTCTTGGCCACAGGGACCACAAAGTGACCAAGTTTAAAATCACTGTTGATAGGAGGAAAAGTGCCAGCAAAACCTCAACTCTGGATGTGAGGAAAGCAGACTTCAAGCTGCTCAGGGAATTAGTAAGTTCCCTGGGAGAAAGTTTTTGTAGGTGCTGGGGTCCATCAGTGCTGGTCACTTTTGAAGGGCAGAGGAGCATCAATTCCCAAATGCTGACTGTCGCAGTGCCTCAAACGCCGAGATGCCGCTCGGCTGTCCCACCCGGCTAGCTGGCAGGCACAGCAACGGCGGGGGACACAACCCAGTGCTCCCAGCAGCTGGGCTCGGGAGTACCGGGCAGCGGCTGTGGGTCCTTTTGTCCGCCCAACGATCCCCACGGCAGAGGGAAGCAACGCTGACAGAAGGAGAGAAGCAATTCTCCGAAGGGGTAGCAATCCGAGTTTATTGGAGAGCTCCGAGGAGCTCCCTAACTCAGGGGATACAACCAACCAAGAACCCCGAACAGGGGTGTGCAACAGTTTATATTGAGGGGAGGATCTCTGGGAGGGAAGAGAATATTCTCCAATGGGAAACGAGGGGAGTGGTGGGGGGAGGATAACAGGCATCCAGGGAATCCAATGGGAGGATGATGGGGAGGGAACCTTTGCCCTCCGACCAACCACTCGACGCCCTTCCCTGAACCTTCCAGAAGGGAGGGAGAGGTAGCCGAGTGATGGACAAGGGCTCGGAGGAGGGGGAATAAGACAGAGAAGGGCCTGAAAATATGGGTGGAGGGAAGGAGACCGACAACTTGGAAAGAACCATTCAAGGGGGAGTAACAGAACAAACCATCTTAACACACTACAACAGTTGAGAGTCAAGCAGGAAGGGCAGAAAGCCAGCTTGGCTGAACAGGAGTCTTGTCTTGGAAATAAGGCAAGAAAGGAAGGTATATGCCCAGTGGAAGCAAGGTCAGGTGACATGGGAAGAATACAGAGATGCTGCTTGCCACTCTAGGGAGAAAATCTGTGTGGTCAAAGCTCAACTCGAGCTGAAGCTGTCCAGAACTGTGGGGGACAATAAAAAGAGGTTTTTTCAAGTATATTGTCAATAAGCAGTGTATAAAATAGCATTGGTCTGTTACAGGAGGAGAATGGTCACCTCACAAACAGGGACATGGGCAAAGCAGAGATGTTTAATGCAGTCTCTGTCTCCATCTTCAACACAAATAATGGAACAAGAGGGTCTCTGCCCTGACCTGAAGGATCATGTCTGTGAGAACGATTGATTCTTCGTTGGCCCTGGAAATGTGTGGGATCCGCTATTCCAGATGAATCCCTACAAATCTATGGGGCGTGATAGGATTAATCCAGGACTCCTTAAAGAATTAGCTGATGGCACTGCAAAACCTCTCTTGATGATTTTTGACTGGTCTTAGAACTCTGGAGAGGTTTAGTTGACTTGAAGCTGGTGAATGTTGTCCTGATTTCCAAGAAAGGCAGGAGGAACCCCAGAAACTACAGGCCTGTCATTCTTACTTTAGTGCCTGGTATAATTATGGAGAGGATTATTCTGGGAGGTGCTGAAATACAACAGAAAGATAATGTCAGTCAGAGCCAGCACAGCTTCATAAGTGGAAAGTCCTGCTTATCAAACCTGTTTTCTTTTTATGACAGACTAATCCACCTTATGGGTTCCCTTGAACAAGGGAAGCCAGTGGATGCACTCTTTTTGGATTTCAGAAAAGCTTTCAGTAGTGTATCTCCCAGTATCCTTAGGGATAAAAGGTGCAGCACACAGCTGGATAAACAAATGGGGTGGGTGAGCAACTGGCTCAGGGACAAAGGGTGATAGTGAATGGGGTGACATCAGACCTGTCACCAGTGGTGTTCCACAGGGCTCCATTCTTGGTCCTGTGCTCTTCAGCATCTTCATTAATGACCTGGATGTAGGACAGGAAGGGTTACTAAGGAAGTTTACAAATTTTACAAAATTGGAATGAGCTGTTGACTCCATCAAAGGCAGGCAGGCCCTGCAGACCTCAGCAAATTAGAGTGCTGAGCAATCACCAACCACATGAAGTTCAAAACGGAAAAGTGCCAGATTCTGATCCTGGGATGGGACAACCCTGGATGTATGGACAGTCTGGGGAATGAGAGGCTGGAAAGCAGCACCATGGAAAGGGACCTGGGGGTCCTGGTCAGTGGCAAGTTGAACATGAGCCAGCAGTGCCCTGGCAGCCAGGAGGGCCAAGCGTGTCCTGGGGTGCCTCAGGCCCAGCATGGCCAGCTGGGCAAGGGAGGGGATTGTCCTGCTCTGCTCTGCACTGGGGCAGCCTCACCTCCAGTGCTGGGGGCAGTTTTGGGTGCCACAATATAAGAAAATATAAAGCTATTAGAGAATGTCCAAAGGAAGGCAACAAATATGATGAATGGCCTTGAGGGGAAGCTGTATGAGGAGCAGCTGAGGTCACTTGGTCTGCTCAGCCTGGAGAAAAAGAGCCAGTTACAATTTCCTTCTCAGGGGAAGAGAATGTGTAGGCGCTGATCTTTTCTCTTCGGTGACCACTGACAGGACTTAAGGGAATGGTCTGAACTTATGTCAGGGAAGGTTTAGGTTGGATGTTAGAAAAAGGTTCTTCACCCAGAGGGTGGTTGGGCTCCAGAACAAGCTCCCCAGGGAAGTGGTCACAGCACCAGCCTGACAGGGTTCAGAAAGCATTTGAACAATGCTCTTGGGCATATGGTGTGACTTGAGTATGGTGCAGGGCCTAAACTTGAACTCAATGATCCTTCTAGGTCCCTTTCAACTCAGCTTAATCTGTGATTCTCTGATTATATAATGTTTGCAGCATCAAACCAGGGTGTATGCCTCTCCTTTTATGCTAAACAGGAAAATTAGCAAATGTGTAAAAAATGCTCACTACAAAAAAAGAGGGGAAATTGATACCATTGCTATTTTCTGTATTTAAGATAAAGGAATATTCAAGTAAGTTAATGTGGAAAAGAAATGTGGGCCCTAAATTCGTCCGGTTGCTAAATGAAACTATTAGACTAGCAACTGGAAAGTTGTATATGGCATAAACTGGTTCCATGTTTAGTGACTGATATATTCGGTGCTTAAACAGCTGCAGATGTGTTACTTCTATATGGAAGTATATGGAGTCTTTGAAACTTGAATATGAAATTAACACTTTTGAGATCTAGCATATTTAAAAAAAATTTCATAAAGTAATTCAATATCAAAACCAGCAACTTATTACTGAGTATCCAAATAAAAGGCCTAATATTTTGCTAGAAGTCCTAAGAGAGCAGGGCAGGAGGAATAGAGATTCATTTATGTTGGTAAAAATACTCATCACATATGAAAACCATAAAGTGAGATGACGGTACATTTTTGGAGGGGGGTTCTGGCAGTACTACAAACTTGGCCAGTCTTTTGATTGGTCTTGACCACAAACTTCCCTGGTGATGTTGCTCAGCCTGTGGAGTCTGTGTTGCCTTGCCAGTAAACATTGTTGATATAACAGACAGCCTGGGAGGATTGCTCTCTGCTTATTTCCCTGAGAAACTTCAGAGGGTGGTTTTGAGTGCCCCTCTTCCCCAGAGGGCAGCTCAGACATCAGGTGTGTCACCTTTTGCCTCTTGTATCTGTACAGAGATCCAGGGGCACTTCTAATGTGGCTGAGGAACAGGACTTTCAGAGGCAGCAGTCCAGTCTGATGGAGCCTTTGTCAAACTGCATCAATCTGAAATGCCCATATCTATTATTACAATCCAGTTTCTCCTAATAATCATTTACATCATTGCCATAATTCACAGTGAAATTATCTAGTAATGTCACTGTTCAGTTATGAAATGAACTTAGCAGAACAGCCGAATATTCTTAGTACAGGAGAATAAAGTAGAAATAAGTAGAACAAGTGAGATGCATGAGTCAGATGTGCTCATCATGAAATATGAAAGTGGAGAGAACATTTTCATGTAGGCTATATTGATAGCTACTTGGCAAGTCATATGTGACATTAATCCCTTGTCTAGAATAGAAAGTCCATGGAATGGAAGATACTCTGCTTTTAAAAAAAAATTAATGTTAAATGGTGAGAACATAGTGATTTGGGGATGTATCAATCCACAGTTATCCCGTCAGCTGGTCATCTCTTTTGCTAAAACACTTTGCTGCTTGAAGGTGGGACATTTATGCTTCCTACCAGTTGCAGGTCTTTTATAATTTTCCAGATCATGCTAAGAGACAGAAAAATATTCATAAACATAATGATACAAAAGCTAGTTTTCTGCTATGGTTATATTAGGATGAGGTATTGTATAATTTAGGGAATATTATCTTTCTCTGCCAAATTCTGGCAGAAATGCTGCAGAGCAGCAGAGCAAAGCAGAAGTGCTTGCACATTGTTTCATGGATTTAGTTAATATACCTGTGGAGGCTAGGCTCCTGTCTCACCTCTTATATGCCCTCAAAATACTTAAAAAATTGCACAGCTGTTGGCATGTTTTTTTCCCAAGAAACTGTTCTGGAGAAGCCGTCTAAAATGTTATATTCAAACTATTTCTTAAATATTTTGTTAACCAAGACTGTTTTATTAGAAAATATTCTAGAATAGATTTCCTGTTAGGGAGCCCTTCTGCTATTTTAAAAATAAATCTTATTCATATTTAAATTCTTCACAGTCCTATTTATTGTTGCTTCAAATTTATTTTACTACAAATAAAAATTATCTTACTAAAAATAATCATCATGGCTTGTCCATGATTTTTTTGAAAAAGAACAGAATGCAAGTACCCTCCCAAGATGGGTAGTTTTGGTTATGGAGAGTGGAAGCCTGGTCCTGAAGCATGCATCCTGCTGCACGTATCCTGGTGCTTCACCACTTCAGGTGCTGCACCACTGTGTCTGTCATTTTCCTCATTACTGCCAGTTTGGAAACAGGTAAGAGCAAACTAAATGAAAATTTTCTTACTGGATTGCGTGGTTGGAGTGGACTTACATGAAGTGCATGGTTGAGCTGAGGACTTCTAAAACACTCACTCGTTCGGAGAATATATTTTACTGCATCACACAGAGCATCTGGCTGATAGGTGCTCTCTGAATCACAGTGTTACACTATTTGCTAGATCACTCTTCCTCACCTGTTGTGAGAAATAAATGAGAAAAGCTTAGGAACCCAATATGATAAGCTGCATATATAAAGGTAATGCAGGACCTCCCAATGTGATCTTTCTAAACAGACAGATAGTTGAACATGATGGCCCAAAAATCTGTTCAAGCCAAAATGAAATTTTTAAACTTTGCTAAGAAGTGTAGCAGATGAAGCCTGTCTCCTTTGCATCATCTCCATTGCCATCTGGGAGGGGTTAGAATTTCCTGTCTAGCTGAAGCTGCACATTATTCTGGGTTTTTTGTGTATCTGGTGGTTTTAAGTGAAAAAGAAGTTGAGTTCTGGGCTGCCAGTTACATTTTCAAAGTCAGATGGGTGCATCCATCTGACTTTGCTGTGTTGCCTCCATTTTCTGTGTTCCTCTTTGCTATAATGGAACAACTTTGTTTTTGGCCAATTAGCAAAGTGTAAATCTTGTCCTTTGTTGTCCCTTGGTGACTCCTCCTGAAGCAAGCATTTTGTTTCCAAGAACTTTGTCTAAGTGTGTGGAAATTTCTGTTTGATTCCAGATATTTCGGAATTCTGACCATCACGATGTTAAATTAAATGTTTCTCTTTAAATAGAAGATTTATAATTCTTTAGACAGAAGAAACATTCTAGTTTTAGTTTTAGTGTTTAATGCTCGGGATATCAGTCTTGAAACAAAATTAATGGGCTAGTTGAGTTCTAAGCCAGATACTGAAAAAAATTGAGGGTTCTTTTATTGCTGTCTTGTCAGTATTCTTTATCCTCACTGACTTGAACTTGCTTCTCTGTATGATTCAATTTGTATTCTAACTTGTCCTGTTATGCTGAGTACACACTGTGCCAAATTGTCAGTTTTATAAGTGAGTCCCTAATGGATATGAAACTGTACCTACTGTGCCATGTGAAATTGATTAGCAATATCATTTACAAGGTAATCTGATTTCTATGGAGAATATAGTTTCTATACAGAATAAATGAGTTATGGAGACTTCATGTTTTCAGTACTAGTGTAATTCAGTTTGTATTTCTGTAACAGTCACCAACAAATATTAGAGATTTTTCAGAGAGTCTTCCTTAAATAATGCTGTCTGCCTTTTACAGTCTAGGGAAATCAGATTATTTCATAATGTAGAAACCATATTTAAAACCCCCCTTAAAAAAAAGTTTATAGCATGCTACTATAGACTTTTATGTTTAACTCATGATTGAAGTAGTTGTTGAAGTTGTCTGGAAGAGTATGGGCAATGAAGTCAGAGAAGAAATAAATATTAGAGAAAATTACTTATTGTTGTTTTTCATTAGGACTTCAAATAAAGACTAAAATCTAATAGCCTATTTTTTCCATTTCTTTTTCAGCTACCTGTATCTCAAAGTCAAAAAGCTCTGGGTTCTGCAGTGTTCTTTTAATTAGAAGTCACAAAGTCACACTAGGGTGAAACAATTAATTTAAGAATTAAATGGTTTTTTACTTAAAATGTAACAATGTACTTAAAAATTTCTTCGTTCCATTAAATGGAGCTGTAATCTCTGCACAATTTAACTGAGCTGCAAAGTTCGTCCATGTAAAAATGCAGTAACATCACATTCTGAAATAAGTGATGGTGTTATTTTAATTTTTGAATCATGAATAATATTCTAGTTGCTTGTTCATGCTTTTGACAGGTTCAGTCTCCCACAATGGTTTTTGATCTCACTGATTGATTTATATAATTTAAATAA
>WAAE01001528.1:8986-114319 GCA_013400495.1 Nicator chloris
AGGAGGGGGGGACAAGGAGGAGGAGGAGGAGGAGAAGGAGGGGGGCACCCGGCTGGCGGCCTCGCCTCAGCTCATTCACAGGGCGGCTCTGTGCCCAGGGGGAGCCCAGTGCTCATCTCGCCCCCGCCGCCGCCGCTGCCGGCCCCCCCCGTCCCCGTCCTCCGCCCGAGCTGCTCCGCGCCCACCCGCGCAGCGCCGCGCGGAGCGCCGGCCGCGGACGGACGGGCGGACACACGGACACACGGACACACTCGCACTGCGCTGCCGCCGCCGCCCCTCTGCGCAGGCGCGCACGCCGCAGGGGCGGGGAGGCGGGAGCGCGCGCGCGCGCCCCCGCGGCCTTTCCCTCTTCGCCGTCTCCCTCCTCCGTTAAAAAAAAAAAAATAAATCACATCATTAAAACACCCAAAAAAGCGACAAACTGAGCTTTTCGGATGCAAAAAAGAAGGAGCAAATTTAAAAAAAAAAAAAAAAAAGGCGGAGAAAAAAAAAAGCAGCACCCCGGCAGGGTACCCGGATGTCGCACGGAGCGGGGCCGTTACGGGTATTACATCACCCTCCGCCCCGGGCCCCGCGCCGCGCGGGGCGGTGACGCCATCGGCCCCGCCCCTACCCCTGAGGGGGAGAGGCTGGCGCGAGGGCTGGGGGCGGGTGTTCCCGATCCAAATCGCGGTCCCAAGCTCGGCTCAAATCTTGAATCCAAATCCCCATCCTGGTTCTGTTCCGATTCCAGTCCGCATCCCGGTCCCGGTGCGGTGGCGGCAGCAGCTCAGCCCACCTGAGGACGATGAAGCGCACAGTGGATCCCGAGGCGCCGGCAGCATCAGCCTTGTCTCCCTGAATCACAGAATCTTTTAGGTTGGAAAAGATCTCTGGGATCATCGAGTCCAACCTATAACCCAACATTACCGTGTCAACCAGACCCTGGCACTGAGTGCCGTGTCCAGTCATTCCCTAAACACCTCCAGGGATGGTGATTCCATCACCTCCCTGGCAGCCCGTTCCAATGTCTAATCACCCTTTATGTGGAGAAATTCCTCCTGATGTCCAACCTGAACGTCCCCTGGCACAGCTTGTGACTGTGTCCTCTACTCCGACTCGCCTGAATCGGAGCTCCGCAGGAGTTCCCGTTGGAAGCACAACCGCTGGCAAACTCAGCAGCGGATTACCAGTAATGAACGCATAATGGGTTTAATAATCCCACGGGTTTCAGCCCCCTTTGATGAAGGCTGGCCTGTGGACAAAAGACACGGGAGTGTGTTCATGAAGTGATTCCCCCACCAGTCTGCAGGGAACAAATTGAGATGAGAAGCTTTTAGACAAACCTCTCTTTTGTCTCAAGGAGGCTGCAATGGAAGAGGAGTGATTCGGGGAGGAATGGCTTATTCCAGCAAGGCAGGGTTAAACCTCGTGCTTGGGGATTTCTGAGGTAGAGTGGGTGCCAGGAGTTATGCTTCAAGGGGAGGATTAGGAATCCACAGTAGCTCTGAGGATGTGAAGAAGGAATTGAATACAGAGGGAGAGATGCTGAGGACTGGGAAAGGTGAAGTGGGTGCTTTGCAAGGTTGTCTAGATAGTTTCCATCTTTAACAGTAATTGCAGCAAACAGCCATATGTTCACGGCTTTAAACTGTGAGTAGTTTTAGATTGGAAATTATGAAGAAATTCTTTACTGTGAGGGTGAGGCCCTGGCACAGGCTGCCCAGAGAAGCTGTGGCTGACACATCCCATCTGGAAGTGTCCCAGACCAGGTTGGACGGGGCTTGAAGCAACCTGATGTAGTGGAAGGTGTCCCTGCTCATGGCAGGAGGTTGGAACTGGATGGTCTCTAAGGTCCTTTCCAAACCAAAGCATTCCCTAAACTGAATGTTCAGAGAGGCCTCCAATTGCAGGTTATGTTCCCACTGTTGACAACCATTAGTGCAATTCAGCAGTGACTGAGGGCAGTTTACAGCAAAACCCTGCCGGAGAGAGCTGTGAAAAATAGAATGAAACCTCATTGCTGTATGGCTTTCCTGTGATAGATGAACTGACCATGTTTCTGAACGATTGCAGAATCTCCATTTGCCTTTGCTGCTTGTGGCTGGATGGAATGTTTGGACCCGATCTCCCTGTATTCACCTAGTTGTGATCCTTATCACAATACTGAGCACTGCTCAGTTGTGCTCAATGTTCTGGTAACTGTTAAGGGCCGTTAGTTTAAAAATTTTGGGCCTTTGTAGTTACATGCAGTAAAATTTGTGGGTGGAAACAGACCTTCAGAGAGATTTAAATGCAAGCCCAAACCCTTCCCTTCCCAAGATTACACAGAATTGTTCGTGCACAGGTGTGCCATGTTTCTTCACCCTCTCCATTTAAAAATAAATTTAATTTTTCACCCCCCCTTTCCACTTTAATAAAGCTCTCCTAGCACTTTGAATCATATACAATCATGGATTTCATTTAGATTCCATGTTACCTACATCCGTGTTTTGAGTGGGGTTTTCTTTTAAATAAAACTGACTGAAAACATGGCCCTGTATCTTTTTGGTGATGCCCTCATTTTAATCTGCAAGAATGTAATGACAGCAGAGAGTCTGCTGCTCTCATTTGCTATTTATACATTTTTTCAGGGGGAATTGGACTAAGTCAAATTACTACAATATTTTCTTAAAGCATAACTTTTATTTAGTTCCCTAGATTTCCTTGGCCTGTTGCACTGACCGGGGTAATAAATATTTAAAAGAAATTCAAGTATCACTTTTAATTAGGATAAAACAACTGTGTATATCATATTCCTCTACTAAATGTATTTGTAGTTAATGAGACTACATCTCCCAGTGTACAAGTCTTTATTTTCTCTTTAGCTGTACATCAAGTTGTGATACAGATGTTTGGGACCTGTAGTCACCACACTCATTAGCACCACGCTAACAAGAACCATGGTGAAATTCAACTCTGTATCATAAATAATCTATGAGTTATTGAGAAGTATCATATTTCACTGTTTGGAACAAGAAAATTCTTTTAGCATTATAGTCATACTTAAAATGATGTGCTGCTTCCCAGCCTATTTTTAGAAAATATTATTTTGGGCAATTTTAATTCTGTTTCCTGTTACAGCTTTTTAAAAGTCTTTAGATGGATGGTAATTGCCAAGAGTATTTCTAAAAAAAATATATATATAAAAACCTGTGTATCTAAATAAACACCTTTTTGTCACCAGTGCACACTCAGTTATTGCAGGCAGGAGGATGACTTTGTCCATTCTATTCATGAAAACTCAATTTAGAAAATTCCACACTTAGCCCGATGAAGCTGTTCCCAATGACATCATTTCCCATAAAAAGAGAAAATGGGACCGCAGTTGCTACTGGGATCACATGGCAATTTAACTGCACTTTGGAATCAGCTTCCATCGCAATGGCCGTATTCTGTACGAGCCTGCTGTAATCTCTGCATGCTCTATTGCCCAACACTCCTTTTAACTCTTTCTGGTTTAATACCAGTCATTAAGCTTCTTTTATTATAAGGTATATCATGAAGTATCGGAGTTTTGTCTGTGTTTTCCTCAAACACCTGACTTTTAGTTCCAAGATCACAGAATCAGAGGATCACAGAAGAGCCAGGTTGGAAAGAACCTCTGGAGATCACCCAGTGCAACCCCCTACCAAGGCAGGGTCACCTGGAGCAGTGACACAGGAATGCATCCAGGTGGGTTGGGATTGTTTCCAGAGAGGGAGACTCCACAACCTTCCTGGGCAGCCTGTTCCAGTGCTCTGCCACTGTCAGTGTAAGAAGTTCTCGCTCGTGTGGTGGTGAACCTTGTTGTGTTTTTGTTCATGGTCTTTTCTCCTCATCCTGTCTCTGGGCACCACCAGAAAGAATCTGGTACCACCCTCATAGCATCCACCTTTGAGATATTTGTATGCATTGATGAGATCCCCTCTCAGTCTCCTCTGGACTAAACAGGCCCAGCTCCCTCACCTCTCCTCATAAGAGGGATGCTCCAGACTCCTGACCATCTTTGTGGCCTCTGCTGGACCCTCTCCAGTATCTCTTTGTCCTTCTTGAACTGAGGAGACCAGAACTGAGGAACCAGGCTGCACATGTGGCCTCACTAGGGCAGAGTAGAGGTGGAGGATCACTGCTGTAACGGTGAACTGTTGTTTTGCACCATTTAAATTTCTTGACTTCTCAGAGAAAAAACCTGAACTTCTCTCATCTGAAATCTTAGTTTCAGCTTCCCTTACTTACTGTCCCTGTTCCTCCCCTGTTTTATGGTCTGCCATGAATATCTGATGTAGGGAAATAATACATTTCAAGTTACTCTGAAGACTAAAATGTTGCTAAACTATGGGGTTTTGTTTGGTTGGAAAAGGATTTGTATCACCTGGTAATACTCATCTAAATATTAGATGTGTAATGAAGCTGTTGTCCAGGCTGCCTTGGTTTGGTGGGAGGCAACAGGTGATCATTACTGTCAGGTTTTCACTGGTGTCTGGAGTAGGTTGTGTGAGTCCTTTGAAGGTGACTTTTTTCTTTTCTGTAGTTTCTGTGAGTTCAGAAGAAGCTGAGATGACTGCTTAGACTAGATCCTTAATTTTTAGATAGCTAAAATTAATCCATTACCTTAGAGATGCTTGGAGGTTATCTACAGAAATCTTCATATTAATGATTATGTGTGACCTGTAATAGTGGGATGTTGCCATAACTTCATGTTTGGCTTGAGAAGTACTGATGCCCTGCCCCAACCCTTCTCCACAGGGCTACACCTATTTTTGGAATCCCAAAGCCAGATGGATGATTACCCTGCAGGATTTCCATCTTCCTGGTGCTATTCCTGCAGCATCCTGGTGTGATGACACCTGTAGGGATCTGCTCAGGCAGCTGTGCCTGAGATGGGAACTCTATAAAATGCCAGTACTGTAGAGATGATTAATAATCACATGATGTTTAAATCATCAAAAGCACACACCTAGGGTGTATCCTGCATCCAAACTGAATTTATCTGAAGGATGTCACGAAGATTTTGATCATCATGTGCAAACATTCTGCATTCTTGAAATGCAGCACTTTTATTTAATTCCTTTCCTGCTGGACTCTTGAAAAGTGCTTCCCCACCTGCCATACTTTGTTGCCTCTGAGACCACATCCATGCTCTGCTGATCGCTTTAAAAAACAACAGTTATGACCTCATTTAAAAACCAAATGCTGGTAAATTTCAAACTACAAAATTAGGTACAAAATCATTAGGGCATCACAATGTGGTTTTCTTATTTTAGCTGTAAGAGAAAGCAAGTGATGCTCAGTCATGAGTTTTATTTTTCCAGGGAGAATTTGCTGATGGAAGTAACCTGTAATTCAAGAAAATCAGCAAAAGCAAAGTACAGTAAAGATCAAAATGTCAACAGAAGCAAAATCCTTTAATGCTGAAAATTGATATAAAACATATTCAATATAGAAACATAATAAAATTACAAAACTTGTAAGTATAAGCACAATAAAAATAAAAAGCATAATAAATATAAGTGTAATACAAAATAAAGCATATAAAGTATATATTATAAGTTAATAAAATATAAGTGGGATAATAAAGGTAATATATATACCATTAATGTAAATTAGTATATAAAATATTATTAATATTCTACAATACTGGGAAGGGGTCATCCCTCCATTTTTCTCTTTTTTGTGTATGAAATATGGGAAAAGCATGGCATCTTCCAATTTCTTCAAAAGCCCAAACATGACAAAAATCCAGGCAGCTCAGGAAGATAAATGTAGTTTATTGAGGTTTTCAGAGCTCATCTGCAAAGCACCTGCATTTCTATCTGTAGCAAAATGTCACTGAAGACTCAGTGGCTGGGAAATTTGCTTTTCCTGTGACATGGGGAAATTAAAAAAGACTGTCAATATAGTCTACAGGAATTTTAAAGAAAATGAAAAATGAGGGGAAGGAAAATATTTAAACAGTGATTTTTTTTCCCCCCTCCCTTTAGGATCTCTGCTTCCTCAGCAGTTGAAATGGGAAAATCTTGCTAGAAAGCCTGTGTGTCCTGAACTTGTTATGGAAAAAGGGACAAAATATCCATGTTTGATGTCTGAAGAAGCACTGGCATGGCTTGCCTCGCTATGCCAATTCATTTTGGCCCCTGTCCCTGAGCTCTCCACCAGAGTCTGGGCAGTACAATGCATATGGTCTCTTTGGGACCATCTGTGCTTCTCTGCAGCACAGAAACCATCAATCAGCTTAAAGCCACATTAGGAGACAACATAAGTTGATTTGAAGTATTTAAAAGGCTGGGGCAGATTAATACACACCAGGACTCCCACAGGAATACCTTGTGCAGTTCTTTCCAGCGTGGAGGGGTACACTTCCTTTAATCTTCATAACTGAACACCAAGAAATGCCTATGTCTTGGTATTCAATTTCTCAAAGTCCGATTCTCTTGACAAGATCTTCTTTTGCTACCAGACAAGCTGCGAAGTGGAGAACACCCAGAATATTTTATCAGCCCGGCTTTCGCCTATTCTGTTCATTAGACGCTCTTCTCTTTTCAAAATGTGAGGGCACGTGGATGAGGGCACGTGGAAGTTGCTGGTTTTGTTTGCTCGTGGTCGGTGCAAGGAGGCCTCACCGTGTCCTCACTGAGGACAAAGCTCCCGCTGACCTCAGTGTCGCAGGATCATCCCCCCAGTCATGAGCGCGTTGTAAAAACCGCTCTTACCCAGCCGGTTGTAATGGGCCTGCCCACAACTGGCGGTTGTTGAACCCAAGAATTAGCTTAGCAATCACGGCTGAAATTACATGAGAGACTGACCATGCGTAAGAATGCTTCATCCTGAGTCATCAAGAGTCTTATGATGCTCCTAAGGGATTTATAATTATTAACATCCAGGCAAGAGACTCTGAAATTTGATAAAGACTGGAATTTCCAGATGTGAGGGAGATGAGTTTGGATGAGGGGATAAGATTTATATTCCGTAAACTCCCCTTTTCCCCCCTTTTGTCTTACGAGTCCTTTTCTTCTTTCAACAGTCACATGTAGTCATCTTCTTTGTACAATCACACACAACTTATGCTTTGCTACGTTTGTTCACATAAATGTGTTTAATGAGTTGTCTCTTTTAACAAGCTTAGATCTGGGACAAAGCTGAGCAGATGAATTTTTTTTTGTGTCAATTAAACAGTTAAATTAAGCTAAAAGCAACATGTCAAAATCAAAAAACTGAGGCATGGAGATATTTAAAATCTAAACATTACTCAGGATTTTGCAAAATAAGTTTTCCGCAGTAACCAAGGATTCTGGAGAGTCCCAGATTTACAGGATAATCCTGGTCTGGAGCTGGATTTTTGCCACCTATGCCTTTTTTCTATTTGATAGTATAACCAAAGTTTAAATTTAGTTTCATTACATAGGTGCTGATGGGGTATGACTAAGAAGTAAAGAAGTAAAGACATTGTTTTATGTTTGCTGGCATGAGGGACATGGTAAAAATGGATATGAGATCACAAGTTCCATGTGTTGGCTTTCTTAGGAAAGCGAAACAAGCAGCAATTTGGATTTTTAGCATTTCATGACAACCCTCACCCTGCAATGAAAGTGTTCTGTTTCATTGGGGTTGGTGCAGAACAAAATTTTAGCAAAACAACAGGGGCCATTATGAAAAGAAAGTGCTTGGTGTGCCCAGAGTTCAAGCCCAGAGTCTGCAGAGAAGGAACTTACCAGGAAAGGAAATTCTCCTATTGCAGGTCACGTTAGCATACGTTCTTTTGGAGAACATTTAAGTGCAAGTAACATGGTGCAGCTCCATATCAGAGGAATACTCAAAACATGGATGCTACTTGGAGATAATCCAAGTCTCCACCCTACCCAGAAAGGTATCCTTCCTTCTCAGGAAATTTCAGTTAATCCAAGGGATTAGGACAGCTACTTCTTGAGGGATTGTGAATGTGATTTCTTTTAAGGATTTGAAATGTGTTTGTTTCTTGCTTGTTTTTCTTCTTTGTAGTATATGACTCCCATATTTATTAAGATAAATTTATGTTTCCATTCTCTTTCTGTGTGTAAAGGCATTCACTATGTTTTTATAAAGTCATGGGTTCTTTCTCATTTTTTAACCTTCATAGGAATAATCAAAATAATTGGCTAGTACTTGACATTTACTGTGTTGTAATTACTCCCTTGTGTTGTTTTACTCTGTTTCATGTTGAAGATAAATAATAGGATCCCTTGTAAGAGACAAGATAAGGAAGAGGGGAAAAAGCTTGTCTTACAAAGAAAAATGATGAGGTGAAAAAGGGAAAGCAGTGGCCGTGTTAATTCACAGCAGTCTGCTGAAAACAGGATTGGAACCATTAGCTCACTCTACAGAGGTCACAGGATTGCCATTCTATGACATAAATTTCAATTATTATAGACAATGTCTCAACACAAAAGCAGCAGTTGACCTGAGCTGATCCCACGTTAGACAAGAGGCTCATTACCAATAACACTTGGCAAATGGGAATTTTCCTGCAAGTGCAAACTGAAAAGTGGAGTTACAACCCCCCAGAGCACTGAGCAAACTCCTGCTCTACTGCTGACTCTCTGGGCAGGATTTGTGACTACTCAAAAGAGAGCAGTTCTCATCCAACCGCAGAGAAAACCTATTGAGATACTCATAGTTTAAAATAAAGCGATTTCTAGCGTCACCTACAAAACTAAAGCTTAGTATAATTTCTGAACATGAATCCTAAGAGCATTGAAGTTGATCCAGTGCCTTTCAAGTTAAGCTCAAGGTTCCCAATGACTTCAGAGAGTCAGGATTGGGTTTAAATTTCTTGTTTGCTTGGGGAAGCTTTAGAACTGTCAAAGTAACTTCCATCAGGCTAAATTGGATTAATGATCTAGTAGTCACTTACCATAAAATCATGGAATAATTTTGGTCGGAAGGGACTTCTGGAGGTCACCTAGTTCAATTCTGGCTCAAAGCAGGTCCAATGAGGAGTTGCTGAGGTTTTTGTCCAGCTGAGCCATAGAATCATGGAGTATCCTGAGTTGGAAGGATCATGGAATCCAGATCCTGGCCCTGGACAGAACAACCCCAGGAATCCCACCCTGTGCCTGAGAGCATTGCCCAAACACTCCTTGAGCTCTGTCAGGCTTGATGCCGTGCCCTCTGCCACCCTCTAGGTGAAGAATCTTTTCCTAACATCTGACCCAAATATCTTTGAGAATGGAAATCTCACCTGACTGGGCACTTGTTTTTGTGTTTCCCATCAGAATTTATGTAATGTGTTGTAATTTGTATTGTCTCTTATCACCATGTATCTCTGAAAAGAGTCTGTGATTGAGGGCAGCAATAAAACCTTCCCTTATTCCTCTCCCCTTACAGCTGAGTAAAGACAGTTCTCCAAGTCTCTCTCCACCTTGGCTGGCCTCCACTGTGCTTTCTCCAGTACGTTCAAGAATTTACTTACCTGTAGGAATAGGGCGAAAAGCTAGCTTATCGTTTCTTCTAAGTGCAGTTAACAAGCAATTTGCAAGTCCCCATATGAAGCTATTTTGAGAATGAGAAGTTCCTTTAACACAACAATCTATTCTGAAGGTGAAAAACAAATACACCTGGGTGAACAATAAGATTTGTCCCATGAGAACCCATGAAAGAAAAATGTAAACCTATCTAGAGAGAAAAAATATAATAAACATACACAATAGCCCTTACTGATCAATAAACTGTTTCACTGCATTGCTGACCAATTAAGACAGCACCTTCTGATATTTCCTATAAATATGAGCTTTGTGAATGACGTTTAGAGCTTTCTGAAGATTTTCCCGTGTCACTCTGTGTGTTGTGGCCGTCTCAACAACAACTTACCCAGGGCAGGTAACAGGAGGCTGCTTACAGAACTTTGATTTAAATAACTGTGGCCAGGATCTTGCCTGTTGCTGTGACATGTGAAATGCTTTTTAACATCATTAAAAATCTCACCCATGCAAAAGAAACCATTATTGTCTTTTCTGACTCTCCTGAACGTCTTTGGGTTGACACCTGTGCAAACACCCTTTTCTGCCTGATCCTGGGCAATGCAGGAAACATTTTTAGGTGTTGGTATTGGTTGCAGCAGTCTTGGAGCTTTTTTTTCTTGGTTTTGGAGAGCAGAAAGGAACTCCTGGAGTACCAGGTGCACCAAACTTCCCTCCTCCCAATGCCAGGCTGTCCTTCACCTGGTTAAGAAAGCACTGTGCTTTAATTCACTTCTCTGACATCCAGGGATTTTCCCAGATAATTAGATCTCTGTTTTACAGTGTTTCTGGAATGGGTGCTAATATTTAGCCACTTTACCTCCTTACCTTTTTGTCTCCTTCAAATATGTGCTGTCTGAGCAGGACTACTGCCTTTTATTAAAGGATAAAAATAGGATATTTTAAAATCCTACTGGATTTTATTAGCTGAGATACACAGAAAAACCCCATCCCCAGCAGCCTATGCTTCTCGAGTTCCTTACATAATATCTTCATTAAAATGCCAGTCACAGGGTGCTGCTAAAAGCCAGATCAGGCTGGGATCAGCTTTTTAGGCCATGTTCACTTTTGGACTTTTTGCCTGAGAAATTCCACAGGTTCACATGCTTGATTATGCAATTATTTTCTTGAATTAATTTTTAAAAAATTGACCCTATGCTGAGTTCACAGCCCCAAAGCTGATCTTCCTTGTGATTTATATTCTGACATTAAAAAGTTAAGAAAGAGAAATCTGATTTTTCTCTTAAAAACCTTCATTGGTAATGAAAAATCCCTAGTATTTTGTGTTTTGCTTTGGGAAGACCAGCAGAGGGGGCCTAAGCCAGAGAGCAAACCCCATCCTAGATTTGTGGAGGAGTTGTGAACAATATCATTGTAAAAAACAGCCCCACTTTATTTTAGTTCTCTATTAAAATCAAAGAAGAATACACCTATGGAAAGGAAAGGAAAGTAGCTGTCTTAGGACAACTGCACTATTAAGGGGCTGCCCAAAAAGTAGTACTAATTATTAAGGGAAAAAATAATTGGTAATTAGGAAAAAAAGAAATTTTTATTATATGATTCCATCATTGGCTAACAGCTACTCAAGGACCGATTCCTTGCAGCATCTTTTCATGGGGTTTGGAAGACATTCCCTCCACAAGCTACTCCTTAAGTTACCTCTGTCAGCAGATGGAGGAAGAAAAATTCTTTCAGTGCAGGATTTAGAGCAGGCTCACGATTTATGTTCCCTGGACACCCTCACAGTGGAGTTTGTTTCTGTTGACTATTGCAGGTGCCCAGTGAGGCAAAACTCTGCAGAATCAGCCTTTTGGAAATACTCCTTTTCCTCCTCCTGCCCCTCACTCACAATAGTCAATGTTGCAAGAGAGAAAGTTTTCCCTGTTCCCTTTGAGTCATCCTTTCGGTTCTAATGCACTGAGAGAGCCCACAGGGAAAGAAACCCTTCTAGATTCATCACAGCAGACTGAAACAGAATAAATATTGTATATATACACATATGTAGAGATATATACATATATAAAATTCCAGATGTGGAAAGGGAATCTTTCCATTGAATTTGCTGACCTTGGAAAAACCACCCCAAGGTGATAAACACAAAACAGATCTAAGAATCTTAAGGATCTAAGAATCAGAATATAAATAACAATGATATAGTCTGCCTCTTCACCGTGAGAAAATGGTTGGTTCTGTAGCAAGAAATCAAGAAAACTGTTCCTTTAAAGCAAAACAGAGTCAACAACTTCTATCTTGAGTTCTTCTAATGTTTTATGTGAATAATCATAAAGAATTATGTAGAAGTAATGTCACACAAACAAAACACCATTATCATCAAATGGGATTTTCTTCAATTTACCTGAACACGTTCTCTATTTCTGCTATTTAAATAAACACAGGTGATTTAGTCACACTCCTAATGTAAACTAAAAAAAGTATGTTATGAAAAGGAAATGGATATTATGACTCAAGGACTCTGGGTTCCATCACTGTCCCATCACAATAAACAAATCTTATCTTCATATAGATGGCCCATCACCTGCAAAAAAGGTTGAAGTTTTTCTGGATTTCTCTTTTTATTATTTCTTCGAGTAAAAGTGCTTTTAATGTCAATAAACAGGAAGAGAAGTCAAAATAGAGTGGTCTGGAGGAATGTGCAGGTCTCAGGCAGACCTGACTAGAGTTCACTCTTATGTGAAGGACACATCTGGATCACTTCAGTCACAATAAAATATCCAGTTAGGTCGGGGGGGGGAGAATTGATGTGCAGTTGTTCTTTGTCTGGAGGCAGATGTTGTCCTTTAAAAGTAATGTGCCTCTTTTAAACAAATACAGTTAATGCAGGTGTCAGTGAATGCAAAGTGTGCTTCACTTTGCAAACACAACCCAAAGCCAAGCAGTTTATAATCAAATTGAAAAGTCATGGATGTGAAATTGGGAAGAAGCGCAGGGCCAAGTGGAGCTGCAGGTGGCTGGGATCACTGCAGAGTTTTACTGCTTCAAACACAAATGTCACATCAGGTACAAGGTAGAAAATGGCTCTTGCTTCTTATACTGAGGAAATCCTGCCCAGGCCATGCCACAAAAAGCCACTGACCAACAACCAGGAATCATCTTCTGTGCCTGAAGAGACCCCTATTTTTGTCCTGGCTGTCTGAATAAGCATTGTATTAGCCCTGTGTATTTTATATTGCTATTTTGTATTTTTCTGTGATGCTCTGTTGTTCTAAGACATTTTTCTATATGTTTTTCAATTTTTTTTTCCTGAGGGAGCAAATAGTGAGGTGTAAGGAGAGGAGAGGAGGAAAGAATGATTTACTCAGAGTTACACCTCTCTTAACTGAACAGTTGCAAAGACCTGTGTAATCAATTTTGCTCCGTCTTTGCTAGCAAGTAAAGGAATCTTTGAGCTTTCTAGTACTGAGATCTACTGGACTGACCTGGCTTGTGTGTGTAGCTGATGTCCCTCAGACATGCTCCACATTCCTGGGGACAGTGTTTGTGTGCAAAGCCATACCAGGAACCTCAGTAACAGATTGAAAGTATGGATGACCAGATGCCAGTGTAAGACTCCACACCCTGGCCCTGTTTGACTGACTGGTACAGATGCAGCTTGCTCTGGCAAAAAAAGTGCAATGTCTCTTGTTTACTTCTTGGGAACAGGCTGTATTCAACTGTAAAACAGTGGTTCACAGCTGTATTTACTGTTTTACAAATGGATAGAAGACACAGTATCTCATCTTGTCGTAATTGTTCAGCCTGGAGAAGGGAAGGCTACAGGGAGTCCTTAGAGCACCTTCCAGTGCCTAAAGAGGCTCCAAGAGAGCTGGAGAGGAACTTTGGACAAGGGCCCAGAGTGACAGGATAAAGGGGAATGGCTTCACACTGCCTAAGGTTAGTTTAGAATTTAGGAAGAACTTCTTCCCTGTGAGGGTGGTGAGGCCCTGGCATAGGCTACCCAGAGAAGTTGTGGCTGCTCCATCCCTGGAAGTTTCCCAGCTAGGTTGGACGGGGCTTGGAGCAACCTGGGAGAGTGGAAGGTGTCCCTGCCCATGACAGAGGGGTTGGAACTGGGTGATCTTTAAGTTCCTTTCCATGACAGAGGGGTTGGAACTGGGTGATCTTTAAGTTCCTTTCCAACCCAAACCACTCTATGATTCTATGATAATTAGAATTAGACTTCAAGTTTTAAATTGATGGGAGCTCACACACAAAAGGTTAACTAAACAAAGTGAAATGAAATGGATACAAGTCATAAGCAAAATCAAGGAATGATTTGAAGGAAGAAAAGATGGGGGTTATTTTCTTCAAATCTCTAAATTGCCTGAGAAAGGCAGCAGGCTGAATGGGCAATGTGTGAAAAAACGTGAAGATGGAACAACGTGCTGCTAAAAGCTGAAATGAGAGGCAATTAGGGGAGAGAGCAATGCAGAGGCTAAAGTGCTGCAAGCCTCAGAGACTTGAACTCAAGAAGGTAACTTGGATGCAATAGCAGAGGAGCTTGTGCTGTTTGTAAGCAAGAGGAGAAATTTCACTGACGTGGTGTCAGCAGAATTGTACCTTGAATCAACATCAGATCACGATTGCCACATTTAAAGGGCTTGAATGGATGCTTCTTACCTAGGATACAGTTTTAGGTTTTCAGTAAATGCTATTACAGGAGAGATGACACTTTCTGAAATAGTAATTTGTGGTTGAACAAGGTATCAAATAAAATCAATAGAAGGAAGGTACATACCCATTGTCTGATCACACAGATGTATGTAAGAAGTATTTTTGGCACTCTGTTACATTTACATGGGACTGTCTTTGCCCGGATGTGTGTTTGTCTCCTCTACAGGCACCACTAAACCATACAGCACACATTACATTCTGAAGCATAGCATGGAGACATGGCCTTACTTCACTTGCATTCATTTTATGACAGATTCTCCCTAAAGTTTTGTTTTCCTAAACAAAGCAAAGAGTTTTTCTTCCTATAAAGTATTCTGTTTTGCTCACGGTGAAACAGAACATAGAGGAAGAGGGTACTCTACTTATTGCTGTTCATTTTAGTGTTATTGTACTCATAAACAATTGAGTGAAGTAGGAGAGTTTTTCAAATCTATGTTTTACATAGACACTGAAATAATCTCAGATAATTGCTCTGGAGCTTTATTCACTCTAATGTGGATCAAAGAAATTGCATCACAGCACTGTGGAAAATACACCCACGCTGCCACAGTATTATTAGCAGGGCTGGCAGCAAGTCATGTGAGGCCCACCTTGTGAACATTCCGAGAGGAAGCATTTCACCCATAAATCTGTGCAAATGTACTCATTTTAGAGAATCACAGAATGGTTTGGGTTGGAATGGACCTGAATGACCATCTCTTCTCAGCCCCCTGCCGTGGGCAGGGACACCTTCCACCAGACCAGGTTCTTCCAACCTGGCCTTCCAAAGCAAGGGCAGCCACAGCTTCTCTGGGCAACCTCACCATCCTCACAGGGAAGTTCTTCTTAATATCTAATCTAACCCTGCCCTCTTTCAGTTTAAAACTGTTGTTCCTTGTCCTGTCACTACGTCTTTTGTAACCTTTGTGTTTCTTTTAAGTCCCTTTATATATTACAAGGCCACAATAAAGTCTCTGTGGAGCCTTCTCTTCTCCCAGCTGAACAACTGCAACTCCCTCAGCCTTTTGGCACAGGAGAGATGCCCCTGCCCACTGACCATTTTCATGGCCCTCCTCTGAACTGCTCCAACAGGTCCACACTTTTTTTGTTCCAGAAATCCATAGCAGGACACAGACCTTTGGTTGAGGTCTCACCAGTGCAGAGTAGAGGCAGAAAATGCAGGCTGCAAGATGACATTGCTGGCTCATGTCCAATTTTTTGCCCATCAGCATCCCCAAGTCTTTCTCCACAGGACAGCTCTCAGTCCTTCCATCCACCAGTTCTACTTCTGCACAAAGGCTCCTCAATACTGCACAGCTGGAGAAAAAAAAATATAGAAAGAGCAATCCAATCAAATATATATTTCTGCCGTATTGTTTTAGAGACAGAAGATAGCTTATCTTGCTTTTATTTACACAAAGTGTGTTGCTATAATTTGTGTAACTCTTGAGAATAAGGCTCGTTATCATATTATGTGCTGAGTTTAATTGACCTGTTATCTGCTGCCAGTGACACAGCACGGGAACCTCAGCAAGGCTCCCAGAGGGTGCAGAGCAAGACTGTGACCTCCCACACTAGTAAATGCTTGTGATTTTGTTTTCAGAGCCTTGCACTCCAGCTTTACATTGGCTCTTGCATTTCCCAGCTGCAGTTAAGCACGTTGTGCAGATATCAGAATGTGTTTGCTGAGCTCCAAAGTGCCATCTGCTTCAGCCACAGGGCAAAGTGCAGCAGAGCTGTCACTCATGCTGCTGATGTTCAGGTTGACTCTGGTTGACTTTTAAAAGCTGTTAGCAGTGATGGCCTCTTCAGAAAGTGAAAATCAGCTTCTCATGTGGAAACTAAGTACAGGCATTTTAACAAGAAATATTTTTGTTCTTCCTTGGAAGCTAAGACGTTGCTCAAATCCAAGGACTCCATTATGATGTGATCCTTTCAGAAATCATAGAATAGACTTGAAAATTCCTTAAGTGTACTCACCTATCACTAAGAGAATACTAACGAGATGAGTGTATTTACTTTTGATAAGTTGTAAAACAGCAGGAATGGACATGACCTTGTAAAAGACGTTTTCAGTTTTCTGAGTGTTCTCCTTCCCAAGCTCAGGTTGATACCAAGGAGGAACTTCGTGCCTGTCTCAGGACAGGACATAAAATCTCCACTGATGGAGACTGTGCAGGTGTACAAATGCACAAAACCTCCCTGACTTAATCTTTTTTTTAACAAGAGAAATATATTTTACTCAGTTTTGTTGTAAAGAGGGGTTGAAGCACAGAGTTAACATGATAAATTCTCACCACTAATCAATCACAGGATGCTGAAACTTCATCACAAGATGCTTGTGAGTTTCTCCTATTCATCTTTTCTGTGCTCAGCCCCAGCTGCTGCATTCCTATGTCTTTGGGGATAGCTGGGAAAACCCCCACTGGGAATACACTGTGCAGTTGCAGTTTACATCCTTTTCCAGCATTATACTGCCTGTTTGGGTGTGTTGTGGCACAGAGCTCCACGATTGTGGGTGCACCCCCTGCATTTAGCACCAGAAAACACTTTAAATTACTTGCTATTTCTTTATATTATTTATATTTTCTGTGACATTAAGGTTCCATTACATTGTGCATTGCATTAACACAAGATAAATAGTTCTCAACTCAGTAAAACAGGAGAAAACAGAGGAATATAAAGGATAGCTGTTACTGTGTAACTGTGAATGGTCATAGTTCTGTGACTTCCTTTATAACCTTCAGAGGCTGTTTCTCTTCTGAACTACCACAACCATTTAATTTACAATTATTAGTTTGGACATGGTTGATGACTGGGGCTATTTACAGAAACAAAGTATGTTGATGGTGTGTTTTTATTTTCTGTCACCTTTCCCTTGTCGTATGGATTAGGTTGGGACTGATTTGCTGAAAAATCAGTAAGAGCCCAAAGGTTCAAAGGTAGACCATGACTGTGTTTTGCCTCAAAAAGCTATAATGCAAATTTTATGGTAATTCAGGAGGTGATTCATGAATTCTTTGCTAACTGGTGGAGCTGGAACAGACCCAGCAGCTTCGTGTGGTAAAGAGCCATCCTGTGCTGCATCTGCTGACAGATCAGGGGCCTGAGCCTGTGAGATTCTGGGAACAGGATGTATGTCCTGTCCCACACAAGCTCTGCATGCATTTGTGTCATGTCTGGTGAGGAGCCAGGAACTACTGAGTTACCCTTTTCATAGAATCATAGAACAGTTTGGGTTGAAAGGGACCTCAAAGCCCATCTTGTTCCAACCTTGGTGCCATGGGCAGGGACACCTTCCACCACACCAGGTTGCTCCAAGCCCCATCCAACCTGGCCTGGAACACTCCCATGGAGGGGCAGCCACAGCTTCTCTGAGCAACTTCTGCCAGAGCCTCACCACCCTCAGAGGGAAGAATTTCTTCCTAATACCAAATTCAAACCTACTCTCCTTTAGCTTAAGGCCATTTCCACTTGTCCTATTGCTGCATGTCTTGTAAAAAGTCCCTCTCCAGCCTCCTTTTTGCATCTGTACCTCCTCTTGTGAAATACTTCGGTACATCAAAGCAGTAAGAACAGAGTTTTTCACCTTTGCACAAAAAGCACTAATAAACCTGTCTTGAAGAACTGTAGATGAGTGATGTGATGACTAGAAATGCTTCAGTCCCTGGTTTTTTTAGCACTTGTGGGTATCCACCATCATGAAGTTTGGAGCCCAAGGTCTGAAAAGTTGTCCAGAGTGGGTACATGTGAGAACTGGGTTCGCATTCACAGGTGGGGAAGCAGGATCCATGTGCAAGGGCAGCATTCCTGCAGGAACCTGGCCGGGAAAGGATGTGACCTGTCACAGGGGCCGGTGGTGGCTACAGCTGGGCTGGAAACCCTCGGAGAGCTCCAGAGGGAAAAGGAATCGCCGGTGTCTCGTAGGGACAGCTACGAGGCTCTCCAAGAAAACGGGCACTGTTTTTTGTTCCCTGAGCAGCGTTTGGTCTCTGCTCACCGACGCCAAGCCCTGGATGCGGTCTCGCTGCCCGGGACGCGCGGTGAGCAGCGCTCTTTGCAGCGGGGAAAGGCCGGGCAGCCCTGGCTGCCCTGGGGCACGGCGAGGAGAGGAAACAAAGCGCTCCGCTCCCAGAAACCGACCTTCACCCGCGGCCGCACGCTCGGCCTGTGCCCCACAGACCCCGCGCTTATCGCCGCAGCCCTCGGTGGCCGCGGGGCCGGGCGGGGAGCGCGGGGGCAGCGCGGCCGAGCGGGGAAGGGAGGGGACGGGGCTGGAGGGGCAGGGAAGGCAGGCGGGAGGCGGGGAGGAGGCCGGCGCTGGCCGCGGGCAGCAGGGGCGGCTCCCGATAAAGGGGCGCCGAGCGGTGGGTGGCGGTGCGGCCGCGATGGCGTGGGGGTGCGCGCTGTTCCTGGCGCTGGCGGGAGGGGCTCTCCTGGCGCTGCTGGTGCAGCTGCTGCGCTGGCGGAGGGCCGAAGGGGACCTGACGGTGCTCTGGGCCGAGAGGTGGGGGAAGAAGCCAGGTAATGCCGCCCGCCAGCAGCCTCGGCAGGGGACCGCGGCGGCGCCGGGGGCGGGCACGGGGCGCTCCGCAAAGGGGGTGGCGGGGAGCACAGGGGTGCTGGTGGCATCAGCCGTCCCCTGAGGTTATCCACAAACATACGCCAAAAGTGTGATTTACCTGCCCTTTACCTGGGTAAGGGGCGTGGTGCCCCTCGTGCCGGCAAAGCAGCTCCCAAAAAGCCGCTTCGCGGCACCCGCGGGTCTGCGCCGAGGGCTGCCTCGTTTGGCCCTGAACTGTTTGTTTTGCAGTTTCTGGGCAGGTTCCCGGTCCTGGCAGAGCCCCACGGAGCAGCTGAGGCTGTGGCGAGCGCTGGGCACAGGGACAGTGTGGAAGGAAGGCTGGGGAAGGGACCAGGGTGCCTGGCCCGTGTGGCCGGGCGAGTGGCTTTGTAGCCTGTTCTGACATCTTCAGGCAGATATTGCGTTCAGAGGAGTGTCGAAAGTGTTTACGGTGAAGTAAACGTGGGTATGATTATTGTTGGGGCTAACTGGGTTTCCCGTTCCGTGGACTGTGCCCTGAACGGCGCCGGGGAGCAGCCCCGGCACCCCGTGCTGCTGGGGACTGTACACAGCATCTCTGTGAGGTGCTGCCCTGCTCACCTGCCGGACAAAAGTTCAGTGAAATACTGTCACACAGGCACTTTCAGTTCTTGCTTGTGTTGAACTTTCTATTCTGACTGCCGTTCTCGCTATTTCTGGACAAAGCTCTTTAGAAATCATAGGTTTTGTTTGCTTAATAGAGGCTTTTGGTCAGAAAAGCACAAATTTGTGACTTTAGTTTAGCCTGCTGGGGTGATTTGTGGCTGCTGTGAGCTGCTGGCTGCGGGTGCTTTAGGTGGAATTGGAGACTGGGGACAGAAGCTGCTCAGCCAGAAGATGGGATGAGAGACACTATAAGAAATTCCATGTGGGACTTGAAACGGGCTCTTGGGTTGAGATAAGGAGAAGGGACTGCATCGAATGAAGGTGGATCAGGAGTGGTGGAGTGAGGGTTTGAGCTTGGGACCACAATTCCTTGGGGGATGGTGGTGCACGTGAAGTTTGCATTAGGAATGGCTGGAGAGAATAGGACAAACATGAGACATCCTTGTCTCTTGCTCTCAGTAGAAGCTTCTTGCAAATGTGCATCCTTTTCTGTTCTCCATTAGATGGACAAGCACAAGTAATAAAGCTCTAAAAAATACATTTAAATCAGTGTGAACAACCTCCTGTAGCTGTTTGGGTGCTCAGCCCAAAGTTTTGAATGAACTCCATCAGAATGTCCCCTTGCTGTAAGAAAACTGCAAAAAGTCTTAGTGTGTATACTTTGTAAAGAACATGGAAAGAATCAGGGCAGAGAAGTGAGATAAATCTTGACTAATAGAAAGAGAATTGAATTTTATCCTGAGGGATCTATGTGCAATACGCATCAAGACGTAGGATCTCTCTTGGGTAGACAAAGTATTATTTGAATGTAGCCACCTGAATTACTGAAGGCCTGGAAACCCTTTAAGTGGTCTCTAAAAATCCACATGGAAAGACCAGTGTAGTGTAATTTTATGATGGAGTTGTTTTAACCTGTAATACAGGAAGAATCAGACAAAAAATTCATCAGCATAAGAGGTCAGCTGTGTTTTGGCCACCTCCCCTTTGCCCCCAGCCTCTGTGCTTGTAATAAGTAAAATATGTAACTGAAATGGTACCATTTAGCAAACCGGGTAGGAAAACAGAAGGGACAAACACTAGCAAAGATGTTTCCTTAAATAACTTCTCCCTTTTCCTTCTCCCCATATTGTGCTTGTAATATAGGGTGCCTAGGTAAATAATGTGTGAATCCCTTAATTTTTAGTTAAATATGTTATTAGAGCTATCACTCTTGCAGTCATTATATTGTGTTATCACTTCTACAACATTGTTATGGGTGTTGAAGTTTTTGGAGATGAAGGTGTTTAGCAGAAAGTGGACTGATCTCCTGTATTTCTTGTGTTATAAACTATAATTACAAAGAAAGGCCTTAATATAGATGACTGGTTCCAATTCAGTGATTCGATTCTATAGGGAAAATTGACTTTGGGATTTGTTCGTTGGCAGGTGCTGGATTGCTTCCCATCCTCTGAAAATGTGTATGGTCAGGAGAGAAGGGTTTTTGGGTGCTGGATGCCTTTCCTTCTGTGTTGTATTTTGCTGGGTGCACAGAAGTCACCCCAAACCCTGTGCTTTTCACAGGCAGCTTGATATTATCAAACTAAGGGGGAACCTTCCATGTATGCAAACCCTACTCTTAAATTTAGGAATAATGGTATGATTCTTTAGGGCTCTGGAGTAGATGTTCTGTTTTAAACTTCCCCACTTCTAATATTTTTCCTGAAAGAAGTGACATGGCAACCTTGTGCTATAAGAGCTATAAAATATTGGAAAAAACTCTTAAGTAGAGCTACAAAACAACTTTTTGAGTTACTTGCAGTGCTAGTGAGTTCAGCCTCTCATT
Organism: Nicator chloris; assembly: GCA_013400495.1. Lineage (NCBI taxonomy): Eukaryota > Metazoa > Chordata > Aves > Passeriformes > Pycnonotidae > Nicator > Nicator chloris. The sequence goes on from WAAE01001528.1 coordinate 30,159, forward strand.
TGTTATGCCTTGTAGCACAGTAGTTAATGGTTAGTAATGGCATAATCTACTTCTATTTTTTAATTTGGCATGGTTAATTTTTAAACTTATTTCCAGCAACAACAGGACATTTATTCTGGAGCAAAGCTGATGGTTTGGTACTTGTTCTGCACCAACATTTGAGGTTTCTCATTGTGTTAACTCTCAGTAGCTCAGTGCTTGGTAAAGATCAGCTCTGGGGAATCGGTGGGAAAACTTCCCTTATCTCAGTTAATTATTCTGTTCACAGAACAAGATCCTGAATAACTGCTGTGAAGCTGCTCAAGACAGGTTGGGAACAGGGAAACTAAGTGGTAGGAGGAAGCGGATTTGTTTTCAGTAGCAAGAGGAATGAGTGTGGTAAGCAGGGTTGAAATGACGTCCGTGTGTTGTTTTGTTCGTGTAGTGTCTGTCTGCTCGGGCTTTCTGCAGAAAAAAAGTCTACTAGGAGAGGCAAACTCCCATGTTTACTGTGTTTAATTCAATAAATTGGGAATATATTGGAATAAAACTTAGAAAAAGGGTGTGAATAAGTGTTACAGGCAGCTGCCTTTTGTTCTAATGGTAAACACAATGGATATTCCTACAACTTCAACAACTCTTGCCACCTCTCTAGTTCATAACCTTAGAATACATCTCTTCTTTGGGAAGTGACTCCTGTTGCTGTTGTTAGTGTTTTTAGAAACAAAAAACTCCAAACAACCCCAAGACACAAAAGCTTGGGTTTAGGAGGGATTTTTTTTGGGCTGAAATGCAGTCAGCTTAAGAAAAGACAAATAATACTTACTGCCAGCCCCACAAAGTCAAGCTGAGCTCTGATAGTCAGTCTTGAGTTCTCACTGCTTTTGTCTGAAGGATAAAGGGTTTTGGTGCTGGTCTCTTTGTGGGATTTGTGTCATTAAGACTCCAAAAGTAGAAATTTGAAACACAGTGTGGTGTAGAGAGAACCAGGAACTGATCACTGAAGAGAGCAGGAAGTAAAAGCAGTCCCAGCCACAGTAAAAAAGCAGTATTTTTTCTAAATTAAATTAATGGTGACATTTCAGTGAGCTGACCCTTTCCAGAATGGAACTGGCTTTAAGTCTCAGGAACTGAAACTTAAATTTGGCTCTGATACTTGAATTGTGCCATGAAATCTTTCCTGATTAGCTAGATGTTGGAATGCACAAACTTGAGAAACAGAGGGAAGAGCTCCTGTCAGCAGTGCTCTGAGTCAGATTTTCCCCAGGACTGATGTTCACTACGGCAGATCTTGAGGAACACAGACACTTGTCAGGCAACGATTCCTTCTGGAAAGTGCTCTGATATTTGCGATCTTTCATCCCTAAATCATGTTCTGGAATTAATTGAGTGATTTTTTTTAGCCATCTGTGGTATTTGATGATTTTGGATATATGTCTGGAAAGCCAAGGCTTTTCCCAGTGCCCAGGTCCACCATGGAGTGGGAATGATTGTGGGCAGTTGGGAACAGGCATTATCAGCAGAGGAGTAATCAGAGCAAGATGCTCTCGATTTTACTGCAGGTTAAAAAAGCATGTCAGGGCAGGAGCTGGGGAACCCACCTGTGAATTTACATCTTGGGAACTCTGTGCACTGTGCAGGAGCTGGGGAACCCACCTATGAATTTACATCTTGGGAACTCTGTGCACTGTGCAGGAGCTGGGGAACCCACCTGTGAATTTACATCTTGGGAACTCTGTGCACTGTGCAGGAGCTGGGGAACCCACCTGTGAATTTACATCTTGGGAACTCTGTGCACTGTGCCCCGGCCTGTGCAGGAGCTAACCTGCATCAGATACCAAACAGAGTGGGTGAACACCCATTTGGGTTTTTGTGATTAGCTGTCTTTGTTCAGAGAATTTTACTCAGTCAGCAATTACTCTGGAACGTTTTTTGGGATGAAACATTATTTGGAAAGATTTGCTTAGGCTTTTGTTTGTATTTGCAATACAGTTTCCTGTCAATTCCAAGAATTCTCTTCTCCCTTTTCCTCCAAAGCTGTTTTTGATGAGGTTAGTGGAATTGTTCTGTGTGGATAGCCTGCAGAAATGCAATCAGATTTCTTCCATCAGGTAAATAACCCGTGTTTATTCAGATTAGCCTTGGAACAAAGTTCAAATGGCAACAGAACAACTATGACCAATTTCACAACTGCATGTGACTAAAAAGTAAAGAAGTCAGGATTTTGTAATACCCCCCAAAATGAACATATTTCTTAAAAACAGTACCAGATTACACCCCTGCAGTGAGTTAGATGCTTATCCTAGCATTGGCAATGTGTGAACTGCTGTCTTGATTCTTTTGATAGAACATGAACTGCGTGGCAAGGTTATCTGGGTGACAGGAGCCTCAAGTGGCATCGGAGAAGAATTGACTTACCAGCTGGCAAAGCTGGGAGCCTTGCTTGCCATCTCTGCCAGAAGGGAGGATGAGCTGCAGAGAGTGAAAAAGAAATGCCTTCGTAAGTACAACCTAGCACTTCATGCAAGCACTTCCACCCTGGCTGGGCTGGAATTGCCACAGGAACACTGACACAGATATCAGAAGAATAAATGTCATGATGAAACTCAACTTGACACAGAGCTGGTATCTTCTTTTTGTGAATGAGAAGCCTTTGTATAGACATGCATTTCAACCTCCTACATAAGCCACTGTTACATAAAAATCTCAGTATCAGTTGCAAGTGTTCTTGTAAGGTACTAGATTAAGAAATGGAATAAATCATGTGGGGAGGAAACAATCCTGGGGGTATCATCCTGTAAAGAACCAAACCACGTAGCTGCTTGCTGCTAAGAAGTATTCTTTCTTCAGGTTTGTGCACATTACAGGCAGAGAGACAACTGACTTTGCTCTTCAGAAAATGGACTAATAAAAATGTTCAGAAACAGTTGTTTTATGAATGTGGAAGAAAGAGCATCTCCTGTAATCACGAGGAAAAAAATGTGAAGCAAAATTTTTAACTATTCCAGTTATCTTCCAGTTAGCTTTCATATGGCTGATGACTCAGTAGTCTGGCTTCACTCCTCCTGTTTCTCTTTTTCCCTCCTGTTTTCTGGCTTGGCAGGAAGAGGAATAGGCATTTAATTCACACTGATAGATAGAGGGTTTGGACATGATTAACATCATGCATTTTTTCAGCCTATTTATCCTCCATAGCTCAGGATGGAGTATTTTATGTGGAATGTGTTATCACACCAAGAGTTCAGTCTTAGTAACGTTGACAGAATGTCCAGAGTCTACTTGGAATGTGTGGTAGGGAATAATCAGATGTTTTTCTTGGATTAGCACCTAAACATGTCTAGAAAGCTGAAAGTTGCAGCAGCCTACTCAGAAAAGCTTTCAAGGAACTTCCAAAAATGCACAACTCCTTAGTTTTATTTTCTGAGGACTCCAAACAGCAGTCACTTAAAGAGTTTGATGTCTGAAAAGGGGCACGGGACATGTGATGGCAGCGTGGCTAAGTGGCAATTGTGACAAAATCCCGGTGCTGTGTGATGCAATGATCACTGCTCAGCAGAAGGCTGGAACACCAATTGCGTCCATGACTGTTCTTGTGATTGCAAGATTGATAAGATAAGACAGGCTGGCAGCAGCTGCAATCCTGGATAGGCATTTTCAGGAAATACTTGTGTGATGTGCTAAGGAATATTCAGAAATATTATTTCAAGTCATGTGGACCAAGAGCATTGATTTATCTGAGATGATTTCAGCCTCTGCCAACTTTCAGTGGCCCTGTGAATGTCTGAGCTGTGCCATACACAACCTTGAAAGTCTTATGTAGCTTATGAAAGCCCTGTGCTTTGCAAATATTTGCTACTGAACTTTGCTTTAACTGAAAGTCTGATTAGTAGGAATATTGGAAACTCTTCAGTAACACAGAAACAACCAGGGCAGGAAGTGACAGCACAAGGGGAATGGCTTTAAACTGACAGAAACCAGGTTTGGGTTAGATACTTGGAAGAAATTCTTGCTTTTGATGCTGGTGAGGCCCTGGGACAGGTTTCCCAGAGAAGCTGTGGCTGCCCCATCCCTGGAAGTGTCCAAGGCCAGGATGGATGAGGCTTGGATCAACCTGGTGTAGTGGAAGGTGTCCCTCTCCATGGCAGGGGTTTAGAATGAGGTGATATTTAAAGTCCCTTCCAGCCTAAACTATTCTGTGATTCTATAATAGTTCATGTTTTCCACAGCCAGCTTCTAATCAGTGGAAGATAGTAACTGGACCCACTTCCACTCTTACCCTTTGCTTCTCAAGGCTGTGTAAATCCAGCTTCCACCCCTTTCCTTGACTGTTACGTGTGCCAGCCCCCCAGCCAAATTAGTGGCCCTATGCTCTGCTATCTCCAGTTTGTCAGTGTTTGTTTTGAACCAGGGGATCAGAAATTAGACACAGTGCTCTAGGTGCAGTCTCAGAATGCTGTGTAGGAGCTCTTAAAAATCACTTTCCCTCAGTGTGCTTTTGTTAGTGCAGCCCATTAGCATTTGTCATTGCCAGAGCCAGTTGCTGGCTTGCACTCAGCCTGCTGCTGCCCTTCCATCAGGACCCAGGCCTTGTTTGGAGATCTGACCCTCTGGATGCTGGCCTGCAGTACTGCAGAGCAATATCCTGTCCCAGGTGTGAAAATCTGCATTTTGATTTATTGAGCTTAATGAGGTTTGTCAGACTATTCTTAAAGCTTGTTAAGGTGCCTCTGCATGGCAGTGCAGCCCTGCAGCAGGACTGCTCCTCTGAACTTGATGTTAAACCAAAATGTTATGAAAATCGGTGGTTTTTTCCCATCATCTGGGTCATGAAAGAAGATATTCAAACATATTGATCATGGAGGGATGCCACAGCTGCTCACAAATAGCAGTTGAGTTGGTCAGGCAGTATATGGCTATGCTAAATGTGTGGTGGCTTTTCCCATGCACCTTCTTGTCCTTCACTCACTTGGAAATTGCTTTCAGGAGGAATTGCCACGTAATTTTCCCAAGGACTGAGGTTAGGCTTTGTGACATTTGTTTTCTTGCTGTCCCTGGGGAACTGCTGCACTTAGAAGAAAGTTCCAAAAAGGAGTGACATGGGTCAGCTCTTGTCAATCACAGATGCATATATTGCCCTGCTTGTACGTGCATTTTGTGCCTAATTTGTCTGACTCTGGCAGTGGTAGCCTCAGGAATGTGGGAGACCTGAGAGGAAATCTTGCCAGAAAAGGCTGGGGCAAAGAAACATTAAGTACCTCATGTTTTTCTGTGCATTTCATCATTTCTTCCTCACCATCCCTGTCCAGCAGTGAGCTCACTCTGTCTTTGGCCTCCCTTTTGTTGCTGCTGTACCTGTGAAGCCATTGCTGCCTTTCACATTCCTCAGCTCCAGTGGAAATTTCAGTTTCAGCTCCACCTGGGCATTGATCTTCCCGATTCCATCTCTGAATGCTTGTCCAGTGGGTCCACGTGCTTCCTGGGGAGCCTGTCCCTGCTTCCACCTGCATGTTTCCTTTTGGCAGCTGAGTTCAAGACTGTGCTGTAAGGGTGGATGAAGTCTGAGCAGCAATGTGCAACATCAGTGTAAATCAGGCTGATCTGTGGGGGATAATTGGAGCTCATGTGCTGCAACACGCCTGCTGTAGAGGTTGAACACTGCAGCAACTGAACTGTGTCAGAAACAAGCACATATATCTTGTTGAAAGTTTAGTACCTGTGGTACAGGTTTGTGCATTCTACACTGCCTAAAAGCTGAGGGGGAGAGAGAGAGGGAAGGGTAATCCCTGTTGAGTCATGCATATGCCAACTCAGCACTTCACTGCACTTGGGCAGGAGGGAGAGAAAACAACTTGTATAACTCACTTGGCTCCTGCAAGAGGCTTCTCCATTTCCCCCAGCCACTCTTTCTCTTTCTTTTGATGGAAATGTTGGAGGCTGTTTTCTCCCAAAGCCCTAAAAAGAAAAAATAAAAGTAGGGGGGGATGTTTCTCAGTTTGGCAAAGGTCAGATATGATTTAATTACGGATAGTCCAACTGAGTGACAGGCAATCTATAAGTTCAAGAATTATAAAGTAATTGAGGTTGAAATGGACCCCAGGAGGTCACGTTGATCAGCCTCTGCTGAAAGCTCAACCTCTGCTGAAGGGCATTTATACAAGGGAGAAATAAAAGACAGAAGAGGAAATGCAGAAGAGCTGGAAAATCCTACTCTGAGCTATAGTGTTTATCACGTTATGAGAAACTGCAACCTGAGATTAACATGTATTGAAAAGAGTTGTTGATTTGAAACTCGAGCAATGATCTTTATCTAAGGTCTCCCACTTGGGACCAAGTGCTTTTTCTGGATATCATAATTGCTCCCTTAAAAACATCACTTTGCTAGCAGGCAAAAGGGGCAGTGGAATATGAGGGTTTGTTAGTAAAAGCAATGAGGAACACCATCCTGGGAGTGTAGAAACTGGGACATATCTGTGCCTTCTCCACCAGGCACAGTGCTGGTCATCAGCCAGGAAAACAGTGGGATAGTGAATGGGAGAAGGGGTTTAGAAAAGGGTAGCAGGAATGCTTGGTTTTTGTAAAAGCTGTCTCTGAGGAGTGCCTGAAGTAAGGATCCCTCACCCTAGAAAAGAACTAAGGAAGCTGCTGGAGATGCACACTTTGAATGCTGTGGAGGGTGGAAATCCTGTACAAGGTTTCTGGTTTAAAATTTCCTGATGCCAGACGTTTCTTACATCTTGTAAAAGAGCACTTCCTTCCTTACCAGCAGTCTGTGTCTCTTCCTCTGCTCTTTCCTTTCTCCCCTGTGTAGCTTTCATGGCTGTGCTGAGCCTGTGGTCTTGCTAACCCATGACAGAAACATCCACACCCCAACAGGTTTCATCAGCTGTGCAAATTGCTTCAGGCAGCACGAGGTAGAGGTGTGTCCTTGAGAGGGCAGCTTAAACTACATTTTACTGCTCTATATCTGGAAGAAATGGAGGAGAAAATGCACATGGAGGGGTTGGAGGGAGCAATAAATGAAAATACTACTAGCATTAAACCAGGCAGTTGGGTTTATTTTAACCAGTGGCTTAAATACTAATGACCTTTGAACAGAGGCAGCTTGTGGGTTTAAGTAACTGCTGTATTTCTATATCACTGTTAAGACAAAGTTCAACTTTCCCTGTATTTGCCAGAAGTAGTAATTAAAAAGTCAAAGCCTGAGGCTCTCTGAAGAGGGCAGCTGCTTAAAGGGGAGCAGCCACACTTAGATGTGGCTAGGAATCAATTTAGGAAAAAAAAAACCAGTACTAACAGACTAATAGAAATAATGTAAAAATTCTTGTTAGGTGTAGTTTAAAAAAAGCTTGAAATGATGAAGATTTTGTTTTTGTGAGTCATCTGGCCCAAAACCCCAGGGTAACAAATCACTGCTCAAGAAATGCCTTCTATGGAAAAGGTCAGTTGTTCTGGAGAGACAGTGGGGGAAAAACACAACAAAAAGGCTGGAACTTGATGGCAGCTGACTTTTATTTCAGGGCATGGATATGTTAAAAGCTGTCAGTTAAACAAAAGCCTTTTACCTCCTCCCAAAAAAGCCCCCAATAATTCAGCTTCCATAGGCTTTGACTCGTAGCTACTCAGGGATGTATGTTGTGGTTTGGGTGTGAATTGTACGAGTCCTGTTGTCAGGAATAAAAATGCTTGACCTGTTAACATCCAAGCAAAGTGTCAGGGCTCCCAGTGTGCTTCTGAATCCCTCTGTGAAAAGTTTCAGTTGGATTTTACTCCTAACTACTGCAATTTATTTGGAGAAGTGAAACTTCTGTATTGTGCTACAAAGCCTGTTTAATAGAGTCAGGCTTTTCACATCCAAAAACATAATGAGAAAAACACTTGGTAGGATCAGATTAAAAATAGATTCTATGTGGGGGTCAAAATGGAGACAAAGCAAGCGTTTTATTTCCAACTTGATGTTATGGTTTCTGGATGTCTTCTTTAAAAGCATGTTATGGTTCCCACAGTTCTGATGTTGGGAATTTTATCAGCTCCCATTCCCTTTATGGTTGTTTTTAGAGATTAGCAGCCTGAGTGAAAACGATATCCTTGTTCTGCGTCTCGACTTGACTGACAGATCCTCTCACGAAGCTGCAACCAACAGTGTGCTCAAGCATTTTGGCAAGGTAAGATGTGCTTCTGGGGTTAAACTTCTTTATTTTCACGGTCTCCTAGACCTGCATTTATGTTCATACTTCACTTTTATTTTACTGTATGATAAATTCAGCAGCGTCTACATCTTCCTTCAGTTTCAGCATTAAACTTGCCAAAAAGTACCTGCGTTTTTACCCTTGCATTGCTTGCTTCTGGTTTTCAGCAACAAACAAATAATCACTGGTCCTTCCCGAGGACTAAACACTCACCAAACGGCCTGAGGAAGCAGAAATATTAAAGGAAATTGTGTTTATAGTAAATTGTCTTTGTCTCTTTCCCAAGATCGATGTTTTGGTCAACAATGGTGGGCGCTCGCAGCGCTCCTTGTTCGTGGACACCAACCTGGATGTCTACAGTGCCATCATCGAGCTCAACTACCTGGGCACCATCTCGCTGACCAAGCATGTCCTGAATCACATGATCCAGAGGAAGAAAGGGAAGATTGTCACTGTGAGCAGCGTGATGGGCATCATGGGAGCTCCTCTTGCCACCGGCTACTGTGCCAGCAAGCACGCTCTGCAGGTGACTTACAGTCTGGAAGTTAATTAAGTTAATTAAGGGGATCAGTAGCAGTGCTGTAGCAGAGGGCTTTGTTCTGTGCAGAAAGCACAAGTGTCACCTGAAATTTCACGCAGCATATGACACAGGTGTTGAAAGTCCTTTAGAATTAATTTGCTCTGAAATGGGAAATAGCTCCCACTGTTGATTTTTTTTTTTTTCCTGACTGGAATTCAAGTGCCAGCTTAGTTGGCTCTAACCACTACATGGTTAAATTCCAGTGTGAAATACAAAACCTCGGCCTCTGGCCTGCAGATGAGGGAATACCTCTATGAGAGGATTATTCTGTTGCATATAGAGCCCTAATGCCCTCAATCCATTTAGGGGGAAGGAGTCACTGGTGAGTTTTAAGACTTGAAGAAATCTTTAGGACGGTGAAGTGAGAACAGTGAGTGGTAAGGCAGACTACTCAGAGAAATGAGAATTCCTGATCCATCTGGGAACAGCTGAATGATTCTTCCCAAGAGTTCTGTGGTGTGAAGAACTGGCAGCTCACAGTGCCATGGGAAATCATCTTCTGCCTAACACTTAGCACTCAACATTGCCTGGAAAAAGTTTTTGAAAGCAGTGTCACTTGAGTAGAAAAACATAAAAGAGGAGCTCAGAAAAGTTTCTGCCTGTATGATTGAGGAATCTCTTGTTTAACTAGTAAATTTGTTTGGACATATTTGTCTTTCACCACTGTTTGGCCTCTTGCTAATGTACATTTTAATCTCAGTAAAACAAACTTCAGCTCTGCTCAGTGATGGTTTAAAAACTAGCATCTTCTTACTCCCTGCTGCATTTCAGCACGTAACCAAAAGAAACAACTGCTTAAGCCAAGGGATCAATATCTTTTTTGACAATTTGACTAGCAACAACAAAAATGTAACAAGTGGCTGACAGTGCAAAGCCTCTTGAAAAGATGATGTAGAATATTGTGACAGATCTCTGCTAAAAGAAATTTCAGTTAGTGATGAGGAGAGATCTGCTGCTCTTCATTGGAGTGGCAATGCTGGAAATGCCCATTCCAGGCCAGCTTTTGGGTTAAGCCTGGTGGATTTAAATTAGAGGAATGCAATGAGCAGAAGCCTGACTTCCCTTCATGCTCCTTTATTTATTAAATGTTCTTTCAGTTGAATTGTCTTTGGGTGTGGTGCAGCTGGGCTAAGCATGGCTAATTCATTGCAGAGCACAAGGAATTCACGTGTTGCTTTAAAAATACTCAGAATTCTGAAGCTCATGTTAAGATTGAGAGCACAGACAAAGCTTTGAAGAGATAATTTACTAAAATTAATTGGAATAAGCTGACTCAATTGCTTCTATCTCTATTAGCTTCTACCTCTGCTCAATAACCAGGCCAGACTCCAAACCTCCTTCCTTGTTTCTTTCACAGTAATTCTACAAACACTAATTGCAGGCGTTGAAACATGACTTGCAATATTGATTTTGGAAATACTCTGCCTGAGAGTCTTTGATCAGTCAGGAGTTATGGCTAGATGAGGGCATGAAGCCCCCCAAAACGAGGAAAAGCTCTTTTGAAATAAAAAACTTCAGCAGTGCAGTTCAGATAAAGGGATTCTGTAGGGTTGGGAGCCCTCCTTAGATAACCCTGTAGCCCATTTCTGATGGTGACCAAGAAGAAACAGAGCCTGGAAGAGGAGAGGGGAAAAATAAGCCAAAGCCAAAAGAGATGCTTTTCCTGTTCAGGTTTCCCAGCATGTATCCACCAGTGTTCTGAGATCTTCTTGAAGGTTGTGTTTTGGCCACCAGTTATTAAAAATGTGAGCCCATCTGACATGGATTCATCTGTTGTGGTTTTGGGCTTGTTTTGTTTTATTTTTTAATTCATGCCTTGAAGTCTGTCACAACTGACACACTTAATGCTGCAAACTTAATTACACCTTTTTTTGAAACCGTCCTTCCTTTTGCTTGTGGTTTGTTTCTTTTTTCTTTTTAATTTTTTGGTTTTTAATTCCTTTAAATGGCAGTTGTAGGAGGAAGGAAGGAATTCTGCCTGGAATTAGAATCTGTTCTTGAAACAATCATGCTTTGATTCATGCCAACTGGAATTCTTCATAACAACGTTCTACTGATGAAATTACCCTTTATTTCAGTGCTGGGAGTGCTGTAAGAGCATGAGTCAAGCCCGTGGCAGTCTGCATCTGCCTGGTGCAGTTTGCCTCCTGGAGGGATGATGCTCATGGAGATCATGTGCCATTCATCCAGTTGTCATTCATTTAATTGTTGGCATGGGGAGTGGATCAGGAATGGTGGGCTTCAAAATGTTCCTTCACCAGGAACCTGTCTAAGAAGCACATGGATTGAGCAGCAACAGCTCCTTTCTTTGTTCAGTATCTGGTCATTAATGGAATTTCTAAATATTTCTGTCAGGGTAGCAGTTGTTTCAGCCTTGCCTTGTTCAGCATCTTCTAGGATTTGGTCATTAAGCTGGAAAGACCCAGAGGTGGCTGAAAGAAGTTCCTGTCCCACACACTCTGCCTGGATGTCAGAGCTGGCTTCAATCTGGGCTTGGTGGAAACACTTGGGTTCTTCCTCTTGCACTGGAGCTCCTTTACTGCTCCCAAATCTGGGTCTGTCCCTGCCTGAATTTCAATAAGAGAAAACACTTATTTTTCTTGCTGAGGAATTAAAAGCTTCTCTTCTGGGAGGAAGTAGAGGAATTTCATACCAGCTATCTTGAATACCAAGGCTAAGTGCTGGAATTAGAAAACATGTGCATACTGTACACGGAGCCTTCAGAGGGGACTGAGTCTACCTAAGATCCTGGTTTTCAAGAGGCCCTGGTCAGTGTGTGCCAGCCAGGATTTAGGGTGAGAGTGTCCTGGCCCTCCTGTGTTGCTGGTGAAGGCTGTGCCTCTGCTCTGGTGTAAAACCTTGGAGCTGCAGCACAAGGGAAGGATGTGGGACAGCAGAAAGGCTGCAGAGCAGGAACAGGAGCTCGCTGGCACCTCTGGCTACTTGTGTTTTGTGTTTCCAGGCTGTGCAGCCTTCAGTGGAATCACCCTGGCTTTGACAGTGCCCACAGAGCTGCCTGCTGCTGTGTGCCTTTGTGTGGCTGCTCAGGGGCCCAGTTTTAGGCACAGCTTGGATCCCAGGAGACTCCCAGCATCTGAGCAGGTGTGGGAGCTTTGTCAAAAGTGACTGAGCCATGATCTGGCTTCCCTTCTATCACAGCATTCCCAGACACATGCCCTTCCACCTCCTGGAAGTGCATCTTGAGTGTGTTCCCTTCAGGCACAATGGGAGTTCTGTTCCTCACCTCAAATGGACAGGGGATGTGGGCAAGTGGGGGTCTAAGTGGCTTTTTATGTGTGGTTTTAGCCTCAGCTGGACTGATGGCACCACCTTTGTGACAGGACTGCACAACCTGGGGGTTTGGGGGCTTTTCTGACAGAATTGGGCTCAGGGCCCCTGAGGGAGGGAAGGGGATGAGGAAAGTGCAGGTTGGGATGTAGCATTAGCCTGGAGTGGTGGATAAAAAACCACAGCCCTGTTTGTGCACACAAGGGTGGGGCAGCCAGGGTAGGACCTGGCTTTTTAAACCAAAACTGGGTGTCCAGGAGCAGATTCCCATCAGTTCAGGAGCAGACTTGTGGGCACATGAGTGTCCAATGTTTTAACTTAATCCTCTCCAGGCTTTGTTCACATGCTGTGAACATCCAGCCCCAGATCTGGGGCCTGCAGGTACTCACGACTTCAAATTCCTGCTCAGTGTTTTTTAGGGAACCAAACTGCAAAGCCTATATGGAATCCATAAATTGGAAATAGCCACCAGCAACTGGGACATTGGAGCCCCTGTTCTTGGTCAGAGTGTGCTGCTCCTTGCTGAGCTCCAGTGGCTTGTCCCAGCACAGGCCCAGATCTGACTGCTTTTAGCCTGTGTTGCAGCTCTGGGTCAGCCCTCCTCCCAAGCTGGATGGAAGTAAAGTGATAAAATTTTACTACACTGGGAGAAGTTTATCAGCCTGTGCTCACTCTGTGCCTCTGTTGTGACACAAAATTACGTGTTGGAATAGATACAGGGGACTGTTGGTAGCCAGGTCAAAGATAAGACACCATGGGGTGTTGGCTAAACCATCCTCCACAGTGCTTGGCCAGCAGCTTTGGTGGGATGCATCCTTCTGAATTGGCCATGTTTCCCATAATAGTACTGTCTAAATGTGAGTTGCTACAGAGATTCAGAAAACCTTGTATCCTCTTAGCTCAAAGAAAAGAGGTACTCGCAATTTTTGTAATTTTGGTTTAACTTGGATACACTGGTAGCATATTCCTGAGCTGAAACAAGATTTCTATCTATGTGGATGCCAATTTCAAATTCTGTAGCAAATTCAGTGCTGCAGATTAACCCCCTGAAATGTCAGGGTGCATTTTTGACTTTGCTATGCTGAAAATTTTCCTCCTTTTCTTACACAAACCAGTGCCACTTACTTCATACAACTGTGTAAGCTCTTTATTGTCACCCCAAACAGCAAGTGACCTGGAAAAGGTAATTTCCATGATATTGCAATTCTTAGCATTGGTGGCATTTCCGCTGCCAAACAGCAAGACTTGTACTCAGTACAGGGAGAGCAGACTCTGGCTGTAGTTTAGAGAAATTACTGTGTATTTGGGAGGATGAGGATAGATTCCTCACTGGTTTATATATTGATGTCTGTAACTGCAGATAAAATGCTAAATCATCCATTGATCATGAAAAGTCAAAGAAAGCAGTGGGAAATGCTTGTAGTAGAATCTTGTTATCTTTACAGTATAAATTTGTATGAAAAGGTGTCATCAGCTAAACCTCACAAAAAACATGGGAAAGGAAGATTTCACTGTATTTTTGTCTTCTAGGGATTCTTTAATTCTCTGCGGACTGAGCTGACTGACTACCCTGAGATAAGCATTCTCCAAATCTGCCCAGGGCCTGTACAGTCCCAGATCATCCAAAACGTCTTTACTGAGAATCTTGGAAAGGTAAGAACTCAGTTCTGTTGTGACAAACCCAACTTTTGCTGTGCAGTGATGCTTTTGATGGGTACTTTTATCTGGTTTTGTCCTCCTTGCAAACACTAACCTCGTCTTCTTACCAAGAAATTCTTTGAGTGCTGCAGAACTGTGTATACTCTCGTAATTCTTGGTGGTACCAAATGAAAATTGAGTTTGTGTTGGGAGAGAGAAGGAATAGCAATTATCAAACAAGCCAAGTCTCGTTAAATGTACTGTACAGTCATTTTGCTGCAGTTTTGGGGGGGGAAAGCCAGGATTTTCTGGACACAGCTCTGCCTGGGGAGTGCTGTCCTTGCTGCACAGGTGGGGTTTTGTTTGGCCTGGTCACGCTGTGCCCTGGTGGGTGACGCTGCTGCTGGCACAGCCCCGGCTCAGCTGACACGAGCTGTGCATTCCTTTCCTGTTAGGGATTGTTCCAGGAGGAAAAGCAAAACCTTCCAACTGCACAATAGCTTTTAGTAAAGGCTGTCTGACAAAGCAGCAGGCAAAAATTGCTGCTGTGATACATCAAACTGTAATCTGCCCTAAATTCAATCGATTTGAAGCTCAGGATGACCCACCAGTGATGGGGAGGGGATCTCTCATTGTCGAATCGAGTTCTGAAATGATTTCTGTGTTGCAAAACTTCTGACTTCGGTGGAAGAAGAGATGTACTTTTTGAACAATGGTGAAAGTTGCAAAACACATTCCTCAAATTTTGGTGTGGCAGGAGACCAAGGAGGAGGAGCAAATCTAGACCAGAACTGCTTTTGCCCTGTAAAACAGAAGGACAGATTGCGAGAGCAGCCTGTTATTGCTAGGGTGAAATGTGCACAAGTTCACAGGGCTGTGGTTTATGTTCACCAAATGATACACAGGGACAAGACCTCAGGTTGATGTCCCTGCTCCAAAGCAGCTGGCTGTTTTTCTCTTAGTAGAGATGGAGAGAACTGGCAGGAATATTTAAGTTAATGGGGAATGTGACCTCACCTACTAACTTGCCTACTCGAGTAACTTGTAGAATGGGGCAGGCACAGCTGGGAATTGGGGAGTTCCCATTCCTCAGAGCTGCAGATGGGGGAACTTGTTCAACAATCCCCATCAAGTGGAAGCCCTGCTGAAGCAGGACAGAGCTTGGAGATCCTTTTTTTTACCCATCAATAGAGGCATTAATTAAAACGATGCATTATCGGAGCCAAGGGAAGGTGGAAAGTGTTCCCACACTGCAAACCAGAGGATAGTGTGGGATGGGCTCCCCTGCTGCAGTCTCTGGGTGAGTTCTTGTGGGGAAGCCGGGAGGAGTGTGTCTGTCACACGGAGCGTGGCCCTTTTCCTCCCCCTGTGACTCCCAGGGATCCAGTTCTAACCCCTCCCTGCTGTGTCCCCCCTCAGTCCCTGGAGAACAGCGGGGACCAGTCCCACAAGATGCCCACAGACCGCTGTGCCCGGCTCACCCTGGTGAGCGTGGCCAACGACGTGAAGGAGGCCTGGATCAGCGACCAGCCCTACCTGGCCGTGTGCTACCTGTGGCAGTACGCGCCCACCTGGGCCTGGTGGCTCATGAACAGGATGGGCAAGAGGAGGATACAGAACTTCAAGAGTGGAATTGTGAGTGTGCAGGGTGCCCCTCTCTCCCCTGCTTGTTTGTTTCACTCTGCTGCTGTGGGAATGTTGGCAGTGCATTGCTCCTCACTCGCACTTAGAGCCCTGATGTGCAGGGCAGTGTTCTGTTCCTGCAGTGCTCCCTGCTAGATGCTATTTATTCTTTTGGTACAACAAACCCCTCCCATCTTCATGTACTGCAAGAACAGGAACCAGTAAGGGTGGCACATGGAGCTTAAAACTTTGTGCTTTCACCATGTAACTGCCCAGGGCCACAAGCTATTTCAAAGTCTTTCACTCAGTGTTGTTTTTAACACAGCAGAAAGCTGGGTGGGGAAATACTCATTTCATGTCCTCTCCCTCCAGGATGCTGATGCCTCTTATTCAAGGAAGAGGAAGTAAGGACGAGCGTGTACAAAATCCTGCTGTGCTTGTGCTAAGGCTGAGAAACTTTTCATAGTGCATGACTGCAAAGAACAGCTTTTTTTTTGGTTTTGTTATGTCTTTGTCATCCTGTAACTTGACAGATCTATCGAGCTGATGACACACTTGACTAAATAAAAATCTCTTTCTAAACACACCTGTTTCATGCCAAACTCCCACAGGCTGAATTTCTAAGCTTACAAAACCTGAGACACTTGAGAGGCTGGGCTGCTGCTCTGACACCGGCAAATACCTGGTGAGAAGCATAAAATTATAGACCCCAGGATCCTGTTTCCCTCATTTTCATTCCTAATTCATGTTTATTAAAAAAGACCCACAAGAAGAAGGGTGTGGTATAGAGGGCAAGGGTGTCTGGTCTGTGCCTGGGATGTGATGCTTGAGAAAAATGTGTGTTCAGGGCTAAATCCCTTCATTTCTGACACAACATCAGGACTCTGGCCCTTTTCCCAGCTCTGCTGCCCTTCCACGTCCCTGTGTGTGATCAACATCACAATCTAAAGCAAGGAGGTGTTGGGAAGAATTAAATAAAGCTCTGCAGACACCTGGCTAGAAAACAGAGCGGTTCAGGGGTCACAACGGGGTTGCCTGTCCCACGCTCAGCCCCATTGCTGAGAGCAGTATGAAGATGCCACCAGTAATCCCAACAGCAGCCTGGGAACACAGACAAGGCCAGGGTTGAAGGTGCTCCAGTTCCTGAATTCCAGATGAATCAAAGAAACGTTCCAAAACAAACAGGCCATGGTTCAAGAGCACACAAAGAAACCAACAGCTGAACAGGGGCACTTGGCTGCACAGAGTTGTGGGACAGAACAAGAAGCTTTAACTCCTGTTCCTGCCAAAACCAGAATGCAGACGGGTCTAAGGTGAGGGACCGTGACTCAGGGTCTCAGGGCTGTGAACACCCTGGGCTGTGCCAAGGGGCTCCGTGAGCAGTGAGTGGGGGTGTGGGACAAGCTGCCTGTGACAGCAGGGGACAGGATGTGGCAGGGCAGCACAGCCCAGCTCCACATTCCTGTGCTCCAGCAGGAACTCTGCCCGTCGCTAATTGTGCTGCTCCATCTGGTGCCAATCGGGATCTCTGCTGGAACACTGGGCCCAGTTATCAGCAGCTCTCCTCAAGGCTGGGCACCAGATGGAGAGAACACAGAGAAAGGAAGGGAAAAGGATCACAGCTTTCTTCAGTTTTTTCTCAACTGGTTTATTCAGTTTACAAAAGACAAAAGATGAGGGCAGAAATTACAGCCATCTTCAAGTAAGGACTGCTGCAAAAAGAGATAATTAAGTTTTCTGTGACCATACGGAAGACAAGTAGTAAGAGATTTACAACAAGGCAAGAGAGGGTTAATTAGATTTAGGAAATAACTCCAACTTTCCAGCTGCTGTAAGAGCAGCAAAGAACAGGAGTGAAATTGCTTGAGGAGTTCATGACACTCCTTGCATTGGAAGTTTTAAATCAGGGTAAACATTTTCCAAGGTAGTTCCGTCTGAGAGGGAGTTGAAACAGGTGCTCTCTATAAGTCCCTACCACATCACTTCCATGGCTCTGTATTTGCAGATGCAGCTCAGGGCCCAGCATGGCACCAACCTGCTTTGTTAATCCACTACACCACTTGCATAGTTTTCAAAAATCATTTCTGGCCACTATCAAAAGGAACAGCCAGCAGCCAAGTACAAAGTTCTGTGGCAAATTTCATCTGATACAAAAGGTCTTAAAAGTTGAGAAGTAACGAATGTGCTCGGAATCAGACAAGGCTGGGTGTTCCAAACCAGTACTGCTTCAGTTATGGAGCAGGTCTGATTTACATTGATTCTGCAGGACTAGGAAATATAATTACCTACTCCCTGCTCAGCATTTGCCTACAGAGTAACCACTGCCCTGCTAAGAAAACAGAGTTATGTGCTAAGACTGCTGGTAGTGAACAGGATAAATGAGCCACTGGAAACTGGACCTGGACCTGTTTTCAAGGTGACCTGTAATGTTACAAACCAGCTGCTCGAGTGTTCCAGCCTGCAGTGAGGTTAAAAAAAAATAAATTACTTCTGGCACAGACAGCTGGATGTTCACCACCCCTCCATCATCAAACTTTCACTGCATTTGTGAAAGACACATAGGGAGGTGGACAGAGGTTGTAAGTAACATATATATATATATACACTATATATGATTTATATGGATACTGGAAGAAGGAGATGAAATCATACCATTTGTTCTTAAAAGTTCTTCTTTCTGTTAATTATATATATTTACTTCTTTCATCAGTAAAGTCACGCAGGCTATCAATGTGTCAGAGCACACACTGGTTTATATAAATTCTTTTTACCAAAACAAGTAGTTTGGTAAAAATTGTCCCTTAGAATTTACTTTAGTTACAGCATGGCTGGTAACTCACTACGCATAAGGAAGACGTGTCAGAAGTGAAAGTCAAATGCTAGAACTGAACTCAGTCCAATAGAATATGGCCAGAATAAAAAAGATTCATATAAATAGTCCTACGTACACTTTGGTTGCCAACTCTGGGGTTGACAACACTACAAGAAGCCGTAACCTGACTGGCAGTGCAAGTCACCTGTCCAAGGAAACAAAAAGTAAAAATAAATCAGAACACACCAAAAACAGTTAATGATCAGAAATATGTTAGCTATCAGAATTATGGTAATGATCAGAATTATGCTGCTCTTCTCTAAACTGGAGAAGAGAATTTCTGCATGTGGCTCATCAGCCACACAGGCAGTGGTGTCTTGTGTTCCAGCAGCAGGAAACCAGTCCCCAACTTCCTGCCTGCTGAAGGTTCTGGCCAGCACCATCTCTGTGCCGAGGACGTGCGCTGGCCCGGCACCGCCACCCTGAGAGTAACGCCTGCTCTGTAGCACATGAAGGGAGCACAGACATTTGATTCCCAACATGCAGAGGAAAAAGACAAACCAGTAAGAGCCATAACTGAAAAGAGGTCAGCCTAGAAGAGAGGCAGCTGCAGGAGCTGCGAGGAGTACACGGGGTAGCCCAGGGGCGGGTCGGCCGCCTGCACGGTCAGGTTGCGCAGCAGGGCCGGGTGTGCCTGGATGCTGTAGCGCTCCTCGTCATCGTTGGTGGCATAGAGCAGCTCCCAGGACAGGTTGGCCCACTGGCCTCGCACGGCTTCAGCATTGAGCTTTCCCACCTGGACTAACAACTCCTGCAGAGTGAGAACTCTCCCCGTGTAAATTCCCTACAAGAACAAACAGATCAACACGTCCAGGATGTTGTCTGAGAAGAGACAAGAGCGTCTTGGTTACAAAGCACTGAGTGAAGCTTTGGGACCACACTCTGTGAACACTTTAAACACAGCAAAGTATAAACCAGTCCCCTCAGTTCAATTCCTCCACTGGAATACAATCAGGAAATATTGCTGCATCTGAAGAACAGTGCAGTGGGGTTTTCAACAACAGTGGTGCCAGTTGCTCTTGAGCACAAACCAACCTTGCAGAGCCTTCATGTTTTAGAACACAATTATGAGGGAAAAAAAAAAGAACAGTGAAAAAGAAAACCAAAGTTTGACCTAGTAATTCTCCTTACCATGCTTGGGTCATGCCCCAGTGAGAACAGGTATGGCTTTTCCTGCAGGACTGCTTGCTGCCACTCCAGGTCTGACACCAGCCCAATGTACCAATCGCTATCGTATTCCTCCAGGTAATTCACCAGCTCTTTGAAGTTCTCTACTGGGCCCAGGCTGGCTTTGTCCAGCATAAGTTTAAAGGTGTATCTGAAAGGTGCAGAACATCACACAGTCAGCTGTGTGGCAAAGACAGGAGGGAGAAAGGCTCTTCAGGCCACAGAGGGTGGAGAGGCTGCACCAACTCTGTCAGTCACTGCTTGTCAGCTGAGTCACTGTCAGTCAGTCTGGGTGCACTTTTAGCTCACCCACATGCAAAACACATCAGCTTAAACATCTCTTTCACCTCCAACGCTTCCCCACTGCCTGACAATGGCTAGTGCCAAATATCTATATCCAGCACAACGGTTGAGATCTGGGGACAAAGAAAATAGGTTGTTTTTCCCTTAACACAGCAGACTAGAGGCAGCTGCTGTGGAGAAGAAAGAAGAAAACTCCATACCACAGGCTTCACTGCCTGGAGTCACAGGCAATATTTATGCAGGAAAACCCTACAAATAAATTTAAACTATACGGGTTTAACAAAACATTACTGAAGTGACACTTCTCTATATAATTTTTCTAATCTCAAGAAACAGTTTTCTTTTACCTGAATGCTTTTAATGCCAGCTGGAAGAGCTCTGGTTTGCCTGTTAGCCAGTCCAAGCCAGCAGACCAGGGAATGCCACCGGTGTACGCCCTGAACACGTGGCGAGGGGCAGGCACGGCGTTATCCAGGCCAAACAGACCAAAGCAACACGACAGCACCCCGTGGATGTACAGGTCTTTCAAAGCTTTATCTTTCATAAGGTCTGTGAGTAAACTGGAAGGCTTCTCTTCCAGATGAAAAAAGTCCAGTTGGCTCAAAACAAAGTGGTACCATTCCTCTGGAAACCTCTGCCTCATTTCACTGACTTTGGAAGAAGGCACTGGCACTGTTCTCCATTCTTCAGGGATGCTCAGCAGCTCTGAGTAAGAGCAACTAAATTCTACACGAGGCAAAACTTCTGGCTGTTTCCCTTTGTCCACAGCAGGCAGCCCAAGCACCACAGCCCTGTTTAACTTCTCTTCTGGTGACATTTCTTGTAGGAAATCTTGGCTCTGTGTTTCTACAGACCCTGGAATAGACAGGTGCACTTTTGGTGTCAGTCCCAACTGCCCAAGTTCTTTTCTGTCTCTTGTTCTGCTACTGGGCTCAAAATCAAAAATGTCACTATCATCAGTCCAGTCCTCCATGGTATCAACACTAAAGCTGTCTTCTTCCCTCACAGCTCTGGATCCTTTCATGGCACCACTATGCTGATTTTCTGGAAATGATCCTTGTTTGCTCTTGTTGGCACTGCCCGGGCTTTCCCACGTCTTTGATTTTTTATAACAATACTGGACAAGCATCCATACAAGCACTTTAACAAAATCATCTTTCAGGTGCTTTAAATTCTCATGGGAATCAATTATTCCAGATAACACATTCCTGGCATCAGAATACAGCCGCACAGGAACAACAGTACAGGGAGTCAGGATGTGTCCAAAATGGGGATTGGGAGAGAGAATCCTTGTGTGTTCCTGATGTTCAAAGGCCATTTCAAAAATTTCATCCACTCTGCGAGCTTCAGCAGCATGGCAGGATGTTTCCTGCAGTTCTAACCCCTAAAGCACACATGAAAACAGTTTCCTGTTAGTCTTCACCAGGACGTAACTTTAAATGTTGCAAGGTGTTTGCTTGCAACAGAATTATTCTGAACAAGATGATTGTCAAGTATTTCCACAACTGAATCTACAAATCTGTCTAGAGATAACAGCAATAACAAAACCCTCACTCCAATATTAGGTACAGATCAATGACTTAAATAAATCTTTGCCTGATGCAGATCTTATTAGCCAGCTTATTAAAGATATTGTGTCACAAGCTGAATGATAAAAATTTCACATCTGCTACTCATGTAAATTGCAAGACTAATTAGTATAACACTTATCTTAGAAAATTAAATGTAGAACAGTTACTCTGCTGAAATGTTACACAGCAAAACATCTGCACGATTTCCAAACATCAGCATCTCTGTGCTCAGCATGCAGTTACCTTAATGTTAACACCACAGTATGTGAAGCCTTTTTCCAGCACCAATATCCACATCAGCCTGTCCTGAAAGCGGCACAAGTAATGCGACCCAGGAAGAGAGAGACCTAGGCAAGAAAGAAAACCAAATAAAAACTACATATTACCTTTTCTACATGCCAATGAAAGGATTCAATAGCAAACACATACAATTTCTGCATCAACATCACAATCAGTTAACACTGGCTAACGAGCACCTCAGAATCTTGAAGAAACTGGCTGAAATTGCAGCTTTGAAAAAGCTGTGGAAAGTTGGGAAACCTCACACAACTGCAGGACTACATTATTCAGACCTGAGCAGGTGTGAACAACAACCCCACCCTCAATTCCCTTTGCAGAGATGACTTTCATGATTAAAGATAATTTTTGTCTGCATTCCCAACCACACAGTTCCCACTGATATTCTCTGGAGACCTAAAATTCTTCTTACTGAGGATATATTAAAGAATCATGATACAGCACAGGAGTTTCCTAATGGCCCAATTTGCTGAGGAGTAGGAATTTTATGTGTTATCACAGAAATAAAAATATGAACTGGAATTTGAAAATCAGGTCCTGAACAACAGCAAATTAGTACTCAAAAAAAAACCTCCACCCAAACTTTTTCTGTTTTACCTATGTCACAAAAAGAGCAATGCCAAATTTCCTAAGAACTGGTGGTTATACTGTATTTGAACTACAGCCTAATGTCAATCCTCCTAACACAATGGTTCTATTCTTAAGCACGATATTTGCTGCCAGTTTATAACCTGCATCTGCTGTCACTCATGTCTGGTGACCACTGACTTGCAGAGAATTTTAGTTTTAAAATGTTGTAAGATGAAATCAGTGAAACCAACCATTAAGCTGTAGTTAAAATTTAAGTAACCTTTTCTATCCCACTGAGCTAATGAAGTGCATTTTCTTGCTAACATTTTGCAAAGATTTTAATTCCTTTCTTGCTGGCTGTTAAAGCTACTAAAACTCTTTTACACAGAAAAACCTATGGGTTTAAATTAGTGACACACAAAGTGGTACCGCTTCCTTTTGAATTCATCTGAGAACACCACAGTTTTTCTTGCTTCAAGACATTCATTCACAGATTTTCCCATTAAAGAAGAGACTTTTTACCCCTTAAGAGTAGTCTTTTAAATTATTTATTCTGAGGCATACATGCCACCACAGTCATGATGGGAATGGGGAAAAAACCCCTATTAAAAAATACATATATATAATATAGATAGATATGAGATAGATAACATATATATATATGTATGAGATATATATTGTAATGATATAATAAATGTATCTATTGTACATATAAAACATAGATGGACTAATGCAGTAGACAAACTGAAGTATCCTTCTTTAGAGAAAAAAGACTTCCTAGTTTTATTTAGTACCTGTCTCTAACCAGTGATGAAAGTGCAGCACATGTTTCCTTCTAAAGCACCTGGATATATTCTTCAGAAAAGCATGATTAAGGTTAACTTCCACTGCCTTCAAATATTAGGCCACTTTTTCCAGCCATAAGCCATTTTCTTAGAGGCTTATGTAAATATTTGCCTCTTGTCTAAGGGCTACAATCTTTTGATTATTTAGGTTACACAAAGGCTGTTTCTCAAGAAAATGACCTTGCAATTTTAAAACAGTTACTCTGTCTCCAGCTGAGAAAAAGATTGGGCATTTCTTCACCTCTGTCTCTGTAATTCTGTGAAAACCCCATCACCATGCCTTTCATAGGCTGTAAACCCAAAAGTGCTGCTACAATCCTACCCCAACTGCCTGCACAAGGTATGACATTAAATCTTATCAACGGGTTTGTTCTCAGCTGTTTACTGCTACTTAGGCTACATCATGAATTTCACAAACATCCAGTCAATAGTCACCATAACCAACTAACACAGCCAAACTAGCAAAGTCACCTTCTGGACGCTGACAGATGGAATTGATGCAGAGACAGACAGAACTACAGAGAGCAGTCTGACAGTCATCTTTCTCTATGCTGTCTGACTAAAGAACCCAATTTACTGCCTCCGGTTAGGTGGGGTCAATGCATTCCACCGTTTTTGTTCACTATAGAAAGATTAGGATTAATATTGTTTCATCACCATTTAGTATCTCCTTAAAGAGAACAAAACAGAGTTATTTTTTTACAGGATTGTAACAAGGAGACATCCTAGAATCATTAGCTGGAAAAGATCTCCTAGATCATCAAGCCCAGCCTTTGATTGAATGCCACCATGTCCATGAAACCATATCACAAACTAGTGCATCTACTTGTTCCTTGAATGCTCCCAGGGATGATGACTCCATCACTTCCCTGGGGAGCCTGTTCCAATGCTTAACCCTCCGTTCCAAGAAGAAATCTTTCCCAGTATCCAAGCTGACCTCCCCTGGTGCAGCTTGTGGCTGTTCCCCTTTGTCCTATCGTTGCTTGTACAAGAAGGATAAAAGCAACCACTTTTTCCTGAGCAATCACCGAGTATCAGCTTTAACCCACAGTGTGAAACGTGGTTTTCAACCAGAGATTCTCCTGTTCTCCAGCAAAACCACGTTTGCTGAAGTATTGAGCTGCGGAATTTCCGAGTGCGGCCTGTACGTACCCAGGCCGCCGGCGGCCAGCGCGGACTGCAGCGCCGCGGCCAGGCTGGGCACCAGCTGCCGGTAGTAGACGGTGTCGGAGCACACGCAGGCGCTGCCCACGGGGCCCGGCCAGCTCCGCAGCGGCCGGGGGAAGCCCACCAGGAACACGGGCAGGGTGAAGAGCGGCAGCAGGGGTGAGGAAAGCAGCGCCGAGACAGCCACCAGGGCCAGCAGGACGGGGAAGAAGGCGACGTTGAGCGCGATCAGGGCGGCGCTGGACCTGCGGCGCTGCTTCTTCTCCGTCCACGACGTCAGGAGGATGGCGATGGCAAAGTGCAGCTTGGAGAGGAACTGGAACAGCCGATCCCGCAGGAGACCCACCTGCAGCAGACAGGCAGGGAGCACGTGGTTTGTAGCCTGTAGCACACTCAGCACAGATATAGTAATTTAAAGACAATGACTACCATTGGTGTTAGAATATATCTTAGGACAGTTTTTAGCTTCTATCTGCCAGGTTCTGGGCTCTGTAATTCTCCAATAGGAGAGGGCAAGGAAACAGAGACTTTAGGTAACAACTATTGGCTTAATTTTACATTTTGACCATTACCAGCAAGAGTTTGATTCCTGTATCAAGGCTCCTGTTCCACCAGAGGTCTGGATTAAACACCAGCATTTGTGCTGCTGACACAACCACCATGTCTAGTAAGGCATTTTCTGTATTCTGCCAGACCTAAAATAGAGATATGTTAGAAATACATTAAAAAAATATACTTATTTAATTCTGCTTTCATGACCTGGAATATTTCTTCCAGGTCATCTTGGTTCTCGAATCATGTAGAAGAGCATTTTTAAGGCTAACATATTTAAAATTCAAATTACCATCCTAAATATCCTTGTGAATCCAATGGAAACAGACACGGAATGCGGCTTTTGTAGAGAATGGTCAAGTGACAGGAATGCTATCATAGCAAACGGAGACACTGCAATTGAAATAAAAGAATCACTTACTTCCTTCCAAAAACATAACAAAAGTCAATGGAGGTAAGCAGTCTTATTGCAGGATGGAAATCCCACCATAAAAAGAGAAACCTTCCGTTCATCATCACAAACTCCTCTTTGTATTACACTCCCACGATATTGAACAATTTATTTGCACTAATGGCCCAGGACAACAAACATTTACATCGATGCTTAGTTCTTACTTGCTATTAGTTCTTTTGTCCTTTATTTGTTTCTCCAAGAGAAAGCTCAAATAAGTAAAAATAAACATGGAAGAGCAGTCATCAATCTACTTTCCCAAATTAATGCTTCTTTATGAAATGAAATAATTTAAATCAACTTTTTATTCCCTCAAAGTAGATGCATTTGTCTCTAACCTACCAGAAAGGAGGCTCTTCCCTTTACTAGCAACCTCTAAGAACCAAATATTTAGTCAGCTTGAAGACTTTAAATTAATTTTTTTTTCAAGTACATCTTTTCAAAAGTGAGTACTGCAGTTGTAACTAAAATCCTTTATAAGGCCCTGCTTTCTCAGCTGGGCTTTTAAAAGGTTAGATTTTTTTAGGTTCACCCTTATAAAAGAAATAAATAAAATCACTCTCAAATTTAATCACTTTCAAATATGCTGGACCAGTAACTTTGACCTCAATGCACAATTTAACAAGACATCAACAAGTATTTCCAGCCACTTGGTATCCCTTGGTTCATTCACAGAATCTTTCACAAACAGCAATTCTAGAGTTTCAATCTCCCTACAAGCATCATCTAACAAACAACAGACAGTGGTGTATTCCTACCTAGTGTTAGTAAAATCCTCCTGACAACACCAACTTTCATTAGCCTTCTTTGCTTCTCCATGAACACATCCACAGTCCTGACATCCTTTGGGTAAAAGGGGTTTCGGAAGACTCCAAACAAGTACACTCTCTGAATCTCTCTAAGAATCCACATAATTACAAGTAATAGGATCAGAATGTAACTTGCTATGGCCTGGGGACTGGCTTGGGAAGATGATGAGGAGCCTGCAAATTGATGCAGCAGGCTCGCTTCAGTGAGAGCAAATGTCAGCACAGTCACATAGAAAATCAATTCCCTCCACCCAAATTGTGTTCTAAGACCTCTGTGCGTATTTTTAGATTTGCTGGAGCCTAAATGGCTGATCATGGTGTGTTTGAAGGCAAACCCAATCTCGCTTAGGTTAAGACTCAGTATGAACCCAAATCCAGTCATGAAGACGATCCCACCGAGGGGGCTGGGAATGAAATACGATGCTATTGCTGTTCCAGCAGAAATGAGAAACATTACTAACAACCTGTGAAGGAGAAAATAAAGAAGATTTGCTTGAAAAGAAAAAGGTTATAAACAATACTGATATATTTTACAATTGTATAAACATTTACTTTGTGTTACTTGACATAGGTGAACCTCCTAGTCCAAACTCCAACAGTTGTTCCATTCCCCAGAGAAAGAGTGCATCAAGCGGGGGCAGAATTCCCATTGCCCACAAGAATGGCAGAAAAAGAAACAGGATGTGCAAAATCTGGTTTGTCTGTTCTAGAATGGGTGCGTTGACAGCAAACCTGGATAAAAGAAGAAATGAATTTGACTTCTGTGAAGGGAAAAATAACTTCTGTGTGGGAAGACTTCCTGTTTAATTACTACAGCAAATCCCAAAAATATTACACATTCAACCTGTAAAACCTAATGAGTGTCTTTTAAAAGAAAAAATAAGGACATATATTTATGCTTGGGACAGTAACACATTAATTAGAACACCAGAACAGAGACTAAATTTTCATTTAAAAGACTTGAAGCCATACAGTGATGCAATTATCCTGATTATTTTTGTTACTGTTGTAATAACACACTGAAAAAATACCTGTACAAAAACGAAAGGATTACAGGCTGCAAGGCCTCAACTGTTTAACAAAAAATTGTAAAGTATTTTTTTCAGAAACACAAAAGCAAAATTTTATGCAATTTGAAGGCTCAAGATCTAAGCTTTAACACTGGAAGAACTGGCATGTTGCCACTACACCTACAGATAATATTGTATATTCCTAAAGAGAGTTTATTTCTACATAAAGGTGTCAAAATCTTCCTGCAAAAACACCAAGATCAGTATTAGAAATCTGCATAAATTCTAACCCATATGTATTTCAACAGTTAATGGTAGTAGATATTTGCTTTCTCTCTACTTTCTAATAAGAAAGCAAGCCTCAGAGGAATTTTATCAGGAATTTTGGCAATGTCTCAATCTTCTCCTCAGGAAATTGAACAGAAGAATTTGGAGTCCAAGACCACATGTATAATTCTCATACCTCACCTGAAGTGGCAATTAGGGTAAATCATTAACAAAGACATCTCACAGTGCAAAACTAGCAAATTCAAACTTTTTTTTAATGTATCTGAAGTACCCCAACCACAAAACATGTACATGTGACAAAGTGCTATAAATATCACCTGACAGGGAGAAAGAACACAGAGAGTAAATCTAAAAGCATTTTGTTTTAGGAGCCTGATACTACAAATACTTCAGCTAAGACACTCATCTGAAAAACAGAAATGTGGCTCTCCTAATTTGTAGACTGACACAGCTCTTTTGTATTGCAAAAGCACTTAAAAATCCAAGTTCAAAATCCATATAACAAAGCCACAGCAATAGTCCCATTTGCTCACCCATTCATTAAAACCAAATTAAGAGGAGTTTGTTTTGTTTTCCTGGTTTGGTTTGGGTTTTTTTGCCTGTTGTATAAAAGCCTCTGCTATCACTTTACAGAGCTTAAATTAGAAAGTATTCCAGGATGAAATCTGGACATAAATCCAGTAATCCTGAATCTTGCAGGGTTTAGATTTATGATTCCAGGTCAGGAACATGTGTTTTCAAAACACATCCTTTAAAATGATATAGATGCAAATGCTCCAATACAAAAGCATGAAAATGACATGGTAGAAGATAGGTAAAACTATCTCTTACTTACAAACTGCTCTTCCTAGTTTACATGGAATGCTATAAAAATTTAAGAACCTTTTATACACAGCACAGAACCTCAACTTTTATCATATATGCATCAATCTTCTTTCTTTGAAGTTACTACAGTTGATGAAAATCTCAAAATGAATTTTCCTCAAAAGAATAATTTAACCTTTCCCATCAAAAATACACAGAATAACCATCACTTTAAATGGCTAAATGCATTATATACGTTTACCTGTGTGCAAGATCCACTGCAATAAAGACAAAAATGTAGAAAGGTCTCATCAGAGCAGTGATTTCGTAAGTGTCCAGTGCCTGGAAAGTGGCTGTTTCGGTGGCTGTGTTTATGATTAACGAATACTCTCCTATACATATGGTCACCCATCCAAACACAAAGATCACAACAGTTCCTCCAATGTTGCTATATAACAAGGTTATTCTGTTTGGCAGCAAATACCAAGTTCCCAGCCCACACAATACCCCTGCCAGAAGGGAATGGAATACAGTGTTGATTATGTACTTCTTGCCAGGAATAATAAATTTTACTGTCTCTGAACCTACACAGCCGGAAAATTCAAACTCATCTTCATCTGTCAGGGTATTCTGAATTTGCATTCTTTCTACTGTCACTGTTTTCTGCTTTGCATAGAGGTTTGTCATCTGAAGAGCAAGTGCAGTAACAAACATGAGTCCTCCCGACAGCGCTGCGGTGCAGAAGTCCTTCATCACTCCCAGCTGGTACAGGAGTGTCCCCACTCCTCCCCAAAGCCATGGTGTCAGGAAAAGGATGATCTGGTTCACATAGATGTAAGGAGGGGCACAGTAGCCTAATTTGAACCGGGGACCTCCCAGCACAGTCTGAGGGAAGCGCTTCAAGAAGAACTCCTGTTTGTAGTCATTGAGCAGGGGTACATCTGGCCCCATCCTCATGGCTCAGGAATGCTGGCTGGTGATCATCTTTCCTGTGAGAGAGCAGAAAGGAACACATGAACACATTACCGATTCTGGAACTCAGAACCCAGGGAATTCTTGTGTCTTCTTTTTATTTACCAAGTTACAGTGGAATTCTGACACGCTGCTGTTAGAATTTCTCAGAATACAACTACTAAGCAAACTTCTATTTTAAAATGTGAACGCATTCTTTCATCTGAAGGTTGCAAATGGAAATATATAACCTGTTCTTGGGAGATGATAAAACCAACCCATCATCCCATCAGAATACCTTCCTAAAACTGACATTATTCCTACTCAATCTGATTCCCATCACACCTTGCCACAGACCTCCAATTCCAAATCCTGTTAAGGACCTCTGTATACAGAGTCTGTGATTTCAGTGAACAGCCACACAAGTGCAGGGGCACAGGCACACAGAGGTCCCTGTAAAAAATCAAAGCTTTATGGAATACAGCTTTTTCTACATAAATATGTTAAAGAATGTAAGCAGAAGTATTACAAATTGTTTTCCACATTAGTGTTGTTACCGTCCTCCCTACACAGACCAGTTGTAGGACAGGATCTCACTGTAATGTGAAATAAGCAGTTCACTTTCAGCTTCCTAAAACATATAAAATAAAAAAAACAAACAAACACAATACTTGTGAGTTGTAGCAGAATCAGCATATATTCTTCTTTGTGCTAATGGAAAAAGCTGAAAGAAAGGCAAAAAAGATACCTGTAGACATTTACCTATCAAATAGAAATAGGTTTGAATACTCTTTTAGAGAGGATCAGGCAATGGAGAAACAATGAATGTAAGGTGGTAACTATGATATTCAAATATAATTCTATGTTACTTATCACAAAAGCAAGAATCTATGAGTGACAGGCAGAAATACTTGAGCTAAGAAACAGGGTGAAAAAAACAGCACAAAAAAAGCTGTGCCAATGTCATTAATTCTAATGACATTCTAATAATTCTAAAATTAATTCTAATAATTCTAAAAAAGAGGTGGTGTGCATTAGGAGATGTGCAAGGACTGACATTCTGACTGACTTTCTTTCACTGTACAATCTGATGAATACCCATTGGAATCACTGGTGAAACATTAAAAATTAAACATTTGGCTGCCACAGAGTCTTCAAACTACTGTGATCCCTTTTTTCTACAATACCATTGTAGAAAAACATTTCTGAGCCCTTCTGAGAACAACTCATCCCATTTACTGAAACAGGTATCAGTCACTTGACTGTTGGTAGATGCTGGTCAATGGGGAATGAAGTTGTAAAGAGTGCAAATGAGATTTTATGCATTATCATGACAGAAAATTTGCATTTTGCATCCACCATGGAAAGCAGGACCCCACAGGCTCTGTAATTACTCTTTATGTAGGCTGTGGATTTTTTGTTTGTTTTTAAATAAAAATATTGCAAATACAGGTGTTCTGGTCATACTATTTCAAGCCACTAAATATTTCTTAAAAGTAAGGAGAAGATAGCAGTCAGTCCTACTGGAACTAATGGGAAAGACACACGACAATGGAGAGGAGAATTCATTCCAGTTAGCTCAAGAATTTGAAAATATAATAGTGACACACCCAACTAAAAAAAAAATTTCAAATGAAATTATAAAATATCACAATTCAGTCAATCCTCTTTAGAAAAATAAGCACTGTTTAGAGAGTACATGGGCGTGGACCTTAAGTTGCTGGGATGCAGTAGAAGATTTATAGGTATGGAAATGACAGAAGCTGAGTTTAAAAAGAAAATATAGAACCAATAGGTGCAGAGTTTTCCTTGGAAAACAGTTTTTGGGCAGCTGTGTTTTTCTGCTCTGAGAGGGGCTATTTTTGTTTCAAGTTCCAGTCTGCATTTGTGTTTGTCAGTTTATATTGCTAACCAAATGTTAACAAAACATTCCTCTTACAGTTTCTGTGTAAACAATAGGCATCTTTGTGTGAGACACAAGAATCTACGCTCATAAACAATACAGTTCCACTTGGCTCTGCTCCAAAACGAGCAATAAAAAGAGGTGAATTTATTTGCTGAAGCTCGCTAACTATGGAAACTCTTCCCTCTGCTGTTCTCCTGGCTTCCAGCTAGTCAGGTAGCACATCAGGAGTTCAAAGAGGGACTCATCCATGTCTTATTCCTGTGCAAAGCCCTAGCAACAAGGCTCCACACATTTGTGAGTGTTTACAGGACCTGGCTTCAATACACATTCCTGACATACAGGCCTGGCCCCACTTCCACAACTTGCCTGGATACCCAAACAACCCCTAGCACAACAGTCTGTCATCATCGGGGGGAATCCGTGCCACTTGGATACTATCACAGAAAGGATGGAAAAAGGGCTTTAACACCATAAAGTCACTCCACAAGTTCTCCCTCCAATAACCTCGTTATGCCCTTATTACAAAGGGAAACGAAGCAAACCGTGCCACAAATTCAGGCAGGAATTCACAGAAGGGCAAGAATTTTCGTCTAAATTAACATCATCCTTCATGTGGGCTGATGTTGGATCAGCTGAGTTTGGTTTGCTTTTATTTTTAGCAGATTACAGAGTGTGTGTACCGCTGTCTGCCACCTAAGCAGCTGAAACACACAGAGCTTAAAAATCCTTACCTCGGTGGTCTTAGAGGTGTTTTCATGGGAGGATAAGGGTTACAAACCACCTGCTAGCCAAGCTGGAGGAGCAGGTGGGAGGTGAAGGGGACGCTGTGGCATCCCCCGTCCCTCCAAATCCAGATGCAGCCCGTGCCACCTGTGTGCCCGCACACCCGGTTAAAGATTCCCTGGACGAACATCATGGCTGAAGACCCCACTGTGCTGCAGGCCAGCTTCCAGCCAGGAGCCAGGCGGGACAGGCTGGGAGCCGCTGCTCAGCAGTGTTGGTTCCACTCCCAGCGAGAGCGGGGACACAGCATTTTAGGACAACACACCCCATCCAGTTACGGGATGAGCATCCCGGGATCACCTTTGGGAAGGGTCGCTGGCCGCCTCCTCCAGAGGCATCTCTGCCCCTGACCAGAGGGGCTCCCAGCTGGGCCACCACGCTTCCCACTCACCCACCTCCCCATACCTCTTCTGCAGGCACTAAATAAAAACACCTAACACCAAGGGACTACAAAAAACACCTCTGCGGTCTCCGGAAGGGAAGGGCCGTGGGGCAAACCCGCGGCAGGGAGCCTCGGCGGGGATGGCACCTACCTGTGGCCCAGGCTCGCAGCGGGGGAAGGGCCGGCAGGGCTCGGGGCCGAGCCGCCGCTGGGTGAAGGAGGAGACGGAGGAGGATGGCGGAGCTCTGCCGTTCTCTGCCCGCCCCTTTTTCCCGCCCCTCAGCCGCCGCCGCCATTTTGCCCGCCTGAGGCAGGCGGTGGGGAGGTGCTGCCTGCGGGAAATGGCTCCGGCGAGCCCCGGGCCTGCCGCCGCGCCTCCTCGGCAGCGTCGGTACCGGAGCGCTGAGGGGCCGTGGTGCTCCCGCTCCCTCACGGCGGGCAAGGCCCCGCGGCATCCCAGAATTAATTAAAGTGTGGAAAAGACCTCCGGCATCATCGAGTCCAGCCCATGACCGAACACACCGTGCCAGCCAGACCATGGCACGGGGTGCCCGGCCGGTCTTTTACACCTCAAGCAGCCATGACTCCACCGCTTCCCTGGCCAGCCCATCCCAATGTCTAATCATCCTTCCTAGAAGAAATTCCTCTAATGTCCAACTTACCTCCCCAGGTCCATCTTCAGACTGTGTCCTCTCATCCTGTTCCTTATTCCCTGGAAGCAAATCCCGATCCCCACCTGGCTTCACCCTCCCGTCAGGGAGTTGTAGAGAGTGAGCAGGGCCCCAGCATTCTGACATCGTAACAGAATACCCCCCAAAGTTCCCTTAATCTTGAATATTAATGTATTTATTAATGTTAATGTATTAACTAATTCAAGACATAAATGCAAGTTTTAGCCTCAGAATCAAATGCTTTCTGTTTTCTTCTAGGTTAAGTCAAATTGAGCATTCAGTGGGAGAGTGAAATGTAAATCCAAATACTGCGGTACTACTTGCCACTTCAAATTACACCTGTTAAACATGGAGAATATTTAACAGTAAGCATGCATAATATAATTTATATCTCATAATACTAAAATGTATCATTCAGTGTATTAACACCAGGGCACACGTGTGTATCTTAATACCTTTTAGAGCAATCTCCATGTAAATAGTTAGAAACAGTTATATCCATTTGAATCTGAATGCCTAATTTAACACACAAGCATATGCTTGGAATTTTAGACAGACAAAGGATTGACTGTAAGCAGTTCTTATCAGAAACATCACAACCTTTTTGTAGGTCTGATAATCTTTATTCTTCGGAGATAATAAAAAGGCATTTGGATTGAGGAATCCAGTGTAAAACCTTGGAAACACCACCTGAGGAAAATATCCACTTGTCTTTATTGAATTTCTTTTAAATGTAGTTCAGTGGCACAGGTGATTCCAGTCTCTTGGAGAATAAATTTTAATTTTTTTTTTCACTATCCTTGATCTAGTATTTTTTCACCCTCTCTTTCAGATGTATCTGTTGCACTTCTATTAAAATTATTTATATCTCATAGGTATTACAGGGTAAATAGCATCTCTTTGCAATTCCCTAGAGGTTGGTAGCAGGTATTTACTTTTTGGTTGTCAAGTTTCATCCTGTCCCAGTTTCCCAGTTCAGTTACAATTTTGTAAAGATGACAATTCTCTTCTGGGATATTTAAATCCTAAATAACAACAGTGGAGTGACAGAAGCAGACACTGGATTTATTTTTTTGCAAGCTCTGCCACTTGTGTTTCAAAATTCAGAGAAAGTTGCTTCAAAACTCTGAGGAATAATTTCCTGTATTTTTACTCTTGCTCAAATGAATAAATCAGAATTTCAGTCAGTTCAAACCCCAAGCTACTGGTGAAGGGAGCACAGTAATTTATTTCTCTTAGGAGTTCTAGAAATTTTCTTGTTCATATAAAGTAAGATAAAACATGCTAACAGGATAAACTGTTCCAGGTAAATTTTGCTGAACTCCAGCTGTCTTTTTCTGATTATCACACAATATATAGCTGGAAATGTGAACTGTCTCACTGAATTTAACAGGACTCCTGATACTCTTAAAATTATAATACACATAAACTGTTTCCAGATTTGGGACTTGGGTTTTGGCTTGCTTATTTTCAGTTTGTGAAAAGTCTAACTCCCTGAATAATAATATGAACATTTCCATATTTCCATAATATTTACTTTATTTGGAGTAATGCAGATACAAATATTTTTCTTACTGACCTTTCTTCTCTTTAAAGATAAACCAAAAAAGTGTTTTCTCTTTGGAAATGCATTTTTGTGTGCAGCTATAAGGGTAGGGGGAACAGATGCTTTCTTGCAGTTATTGATTATAAGAAAAAAAGAGCTTGTAGGATTTTTTTTTAAAGAGATTTACTGCTAGAGAAAAAAAAAGTTTACTTTCAAATTATGGAATTGTCTTTTTCCCGATGCCAAAAGTTAATTATTGTTTTATTGCAATCTGCAGACTGGCATTCCCAAAGGGAGGATGTCAGAGTGAAATCTGACTCCTTGTTTTACTCAATCTATTTGTCCTGCATCCTGCAGGGGACCCTCCTGTGTCTGTGTGTAGGTTTCTGGAAATCTGTGTGTGCTGGATGTGTGTTATCCACGACTTCTTTCCCGTGGCTCCCTTGGAGGTAATGCCTTTTGACAGCGTGGCTGTAGGCAGGCAGAAAAACACGGGGAGGAGCTCACTTCTTTCTGGGTGACTTTATCCCTTTAAAATAAACTTTAGGAAAAGGTGCTCCATTCCTACATGTGGAAGATGCCCGTGTTTTCCCAAAGGGAAAGGCTTTTGTTGACATTCCTGAGCAACCATTAAGAGTTCCAGGGTAACATCCATGTAAGAAGTTTAGCAACTAAAGTACAAGCTCCCTTTCAGGTGCCCTTCCTGCATGGAAGCTAAGCATACACTTCAAGTAATTTCAGTGTTCCCACCTAGCTGTTTTTTAGAACATTAAAACATGAGAGTATTTCTCATCAATTTAACTTTGTGTATAATGTGGTTTGGATCTTGTAAGAACTGTATTCTTCAGATGAAGGATAAAACACTGAGTTTGCAGATTTCCGGTTAATTTGTGTAGGATATTCTTAAAATCAGGAGCTTTGAGCTTCTTTTTGTTGTTTAACATGGTAAGATTTTATTTTTTTTCTCCTCTTTGCATTTCATGCTGAAAACATCTTGATTATGGAAGCAATCTAGTTAAATATTTTATGTTTTGGGAAAGACTCACTTCTCTCGGAAGTCTCTTTCAATTGCTGTGTTTTGAGAATCTGTCACTGATCTGAGGAGAAAGGGACAGAGAGAGAATTACAAATTGCAAATTTTTGTACTACTAGAATTGTAAGTGACAACCCAGGATTGACTATGGGATATTCTGCATCTTTAGTTTGACAGGGTGAGATAGTCCTGTGGCCATGCAGCCTTCACAGTTGTCATTTATACCCCAGTCCATGGCCACATGGATGCTGTGGATGTAAACAGAGACAGATCTTGTGAGAGACTCTCCACTCCAGTGACACACAAGCTCTTACAGCTGGAGCTCTGGGGCACTTTGTAGCTTCCAGTGGAGTAGGAATGTTTGAATCACCAATAAGGTAGCATGTCCTGTGTCCTTGACCACTTCACCCAGTTAAAAATGGTCATGCACACACTTGCTGCTTGTTAAAACTTGGCTCAGGTCACCACTGTCCAGCATCCAACTTCTCAAAGACTTAAAAAATATTCTTGACCAAGAAAATTCAGAGATCTCAGTGCAACATCTGGGCTTTGTGTGATATTGGGAATGAAGGAGGCGTCTCTGGAGGGAGTTGGGTGCTCATTAAGTGTAGAGCTGCCACATTGGTCATTAGGAAACGTCTCTCCAGACGCAGGTCTGAGCTGCTGGTTTGTGATGGTGCAAAATGTGCCTTGATCCACTCAAACTGGGATGTCCCTGGCGGGGCTGGTGTCTGCTTAAGGAGGAATAAAAAGCAGTGGTCTGGTGTCAAGAACTGCCTTGTTGAGGGTGGCTAGAGGCCCACCCCAAGAGGAAGAAGGCTGAGGACCTTCTTGGCTCACTGTGCCACTCATGTCCTAACCATGAAGCTGTGGACAGGCTATGGAAGAGCCACTACCAGCTATTCTAGTGAAATCAGACCAGATAAAGAGCCTGATGCCATCACTCAATCACATTACCATTGTGTGCCCGACTTAAAGTATTAATTAATCCTTACTGTTGTTTCTAACTGTGTCTTCAAAACAGCAGCCCAGTGAGGGGAGGTCTCAGTGTGAAGACTCTCCTGTGAAATTCGCACAATATTGAGGAGTTCAGCCATGATTCCTTGGTATACACCAGAATCATCTCTTGCCCTTACAGCATTGTAGACTCTTAGGTTCCACATGGAGAAGGATTCCCAGCCAACCATCCAAATCCTTCCCAGGAGCAAAGCTGGACCTTCACAGCTCTTTTGGGTGACAACATTGAACTGTATCTTAGTAGAGCAGCATTTTGCTTAAACTGGTTGCTACTGTGAAGAGCCATGGGCACACCTCTGAGCTTGTCCAGGTCTGTCCTAAGTAGTAAAACTATATATAAAAAGACAGAAATGGTAAAGTCCTGTGCTGTGCTGATACACACACTGCAATAGTTAATTAATCTTTGTTAGTTTGATGTCCAGATTTTCTGACATGGGTTTTGATCTAATCTAGCTGAATTCTAAAACTCTCCCTTTTTCTTTTTATGTGCAAGTACATTTAGAAGAGATTTTCATAATTTCTTTGTGTCCAGCTTCTCTAATAAGGTCGGACAGATTCTCACAGTTTCTGTTGCTAATATGATTCCTGGCAAATAGAGCAGAAGGTTCAGGAGAACAAAAGAAGTGATCTAATTTTAGTAATGGTGCAGACTGAGTCTGTCATTTTTCTCTCTCTTTTATCCTGCTACCCTTTCTGAATGTCAGAACCTCTCCCAGCACTGTCTCTTTTCAGTTTGAATTGAATTCTTGTTCCTCGTCAAGGACTGGGCATGATGAGTTTTTAGATACTCCTCTGAACAGACAGGGAGTATTTGAGAGGCTGATCAGGGAAATTCTGACTTGTCACAGGTAATTTGCTAAGAATGAACCACTTCCAGTGAAGCTTTTTTGCAGGTTAGAAACTCTCATATCTGAAATTTCACTTAATATGTATGTCATATTTCTATTCTCCATTTTAGATCTTAAACTGAAGTGTGAATTTATTGCAGTGTAAAGACAATAAAGGAATTTAGTTTCTGAAAGACAAAGAAGGTTGCATTTAGTGCAATAGATCTGCTCAGTTTGTGAGGTGCTCAGATACTGGTCCAGTGAAGGTCTTTAGCTTGTGCATAATTCAATTGTGAGAATTTCTGTAGAAGCCTTAACATAAAACATATTCTTTCAAAGGCAATGGAAATACAAGCATGTTTTAAATTAAATGTATGCTTACAAACTTTTCTATATTTGGATCTCGGAGGATTGTTCTAGTGAACAGCAATTATACTTGTCTTAGTCAGCCTTTATTCTTGTGCTCCTGTTTTGGATGTGAGAAAGAAACAGGCTGTGTATGCAATTTGGAGGATGGCAATTAGACATCTGATGTGCAGAACTGGACAAGAAAGCAAACAGTAAAGAATAGCATGGTTTGAAGTGAAAATTGCTTGAGCAGTAACAAAATGCAGAGGACGTCCTTTGTTGGATGTTTATTGAGTGTGCTACAAAAACAACAATGCTGTTGGGAATAAATTATAGTTCAACATATACAAAATGAAAAATAAAGCCAGCCTAAAGATTAATTTTTTTCCTGAGCAGGTCTACTTAATTAACCATGGCAAACATGATTAAAAATGTGCAATCATTTTTCAAAATAAATAATTCCGTAGCATCTAGCTCCAGTTTGTTTTATTTCATGTCATCTATATAGAAGGGGGCAGACAAGCATTGCAATTGAATCTATGAAACCTACAACCATGTGATGATTGATGTAACAGACCACACTATTAGATCTAAAAATGGGCTGTGGAATACACTTGATGTACTTTAAAATAGTATTTTCGTCTGTATTTGCAGATGAAATAATTAGGTAATTATTTCTTCTTCCCTAACTTACATGATGGACTTAAAAACTAGGCTGAATGATTTTGAGATGTGAGGAGTGTTGCTTCACAGTTTGTGTCTTTAGGAATTATGTTTACATTGCTTTTTCTGAAATTGTTAGGCCTGAGAAAAAAAAAACTTAAATGTATTCCAGGAACTGGAGCTTAAAAGAGCCCTCTGCCAAACAGGCAATGAAATCTCCCTTATCACAATCAAACAGCTCATCATTTAACCCAGAAGTGGAAGGGAAGGACCATTCTTTATTCCTGTTTTCCGTCCATGAAGAGGCTTGGATGGTTCCACCAAGAGGCTCAGCTGCCAGCCCACCCCTTCAGCAGTGTCCAGTCTCGCTTATCCCTTACCTTTTCCTGCTCTGGTGCCTGCCTATTACTCCCACTCCACCTGTAGCCGTGGAATACCACAATATTTCTGCTGAAATGAATGTTCATGAAATGCTTCTCCTCCAGGGGCTGAGTGGCAGACTAAAAATGAACAGGGGCATCTAGGGGCTGCTGACACTTTTCCTCAGAGTATGAGAAGGCCAGGTCTGCCAGGCCTCTCTGTTGGCTGCTCTGGAACCATCTCCTTAGTTCTTTCCTATATCTGGCACTTGTTTGCCACGGGGTGATTTTCTGGCTGGGCTAAGGCATCTGTACCCCTTTTGGTGCAGCAGATCCAGTGGCACAGGCTCAATCCTCATTTCAGCCAGCCCCTCCCAGTGCTATCACATGCAGCTCTTATCAGGGTTCTACTGCTGTGGCTAACGAAGCCGACGTCCGAGACACATCGAGAATTCTGGCACCCAGCCCTCGGCTAGAGCTCAGATTCTGCAACAATGATGTTTACGTTGGCAGCCCATCGAACAGAAACTCGCGTCCTCTCCAGCTGACTGGTGTGATTCTAGCAATTAATTCAGCTTTTCCAGTCACAAAAGTTTGTTGATACAGCTTATGGCTCTTCCTGTTTCCAAACACATCAGTAACTTGGAAAAAAACCTGGCTCGGCAGTCACAGAATCACAGAAGTATTGAGGTTGGAAGGGGCCTTTGGAGGTTGTCTAGCCAAGCCCTGCTCAGAGCAGAGTCAACTTACAGCAGGTTTCTCAGGGCTGTGTCCTCTCAGATTTTCAGTATCTCCAAGAATGGAGACTCCAAAACAACTCTGGGCAACCTTTTCCAGTGTTTGATTTCCCTCCCAGTATAAACTCATATTTAAGTGGAGTTTCCTCTGTTGCATGTCCATTGCATTGCCTCTTCTCACTGGTTACCACAGAGAAGAGTTGGTCTCTGTCTTCTTATTTCTTCACATCCTGGGTTTATGTACATTGATGTAATTCTCTGACCTTCTCCAGAGTGAACCGTCCCAGCTCCTTCAGTCTCTCCTCATATAACAGAATCCCCAGTCCCTTCATCATCATCGTGGCCCTTTGTTGGACTCATTCCAGTATGTCCACATTTCTTTTGTACTGGAAAGCCCAGGACTGGACCCAGCACTGCAGATGTGACCCCCACTAGTGCTGAAGAGAGAAGGATTACTTCCCTTGACCTGCTGGAGGTACTTCCCCAAATGCAGCCCTGGAGGCTGCTGGCCCTCTCTGCTGAGTGGTCACCTTGCTGGCTCATGGTCAGCTTGTTGTCCAGCAGGACCCCCAGAGCCTTTCTTGCAAAGCTCTTTTCCAAGCCATTGGCCTCATCCTGTACTGGTACTTGGTGGTATTCATATCTGGATGCAGGACAAAGAGCTACTGGTGAGGACCAAGTGGAGGCCACAAAGATGATCAGGAGTCTGGAGCATCCCTCTTATGGGGAGAGGTGAAGGAGCTGGGCCAGTTTAGTCCAGGGAGGAGACTGAGAGGGGATCTCATAAATGCATGCAAATATCTCAAAATTTGGTGCCAAGAGGATGGTACCAGATTCTTTTTGGTGATGACCAGCAACTGGATGAGGAGCAGTGGCCATAAACTAAAATACAAAAAAATTCATCTCAGTGTGAGGAAGAACTTCTTTACATTGAGGGTGGCAGAGCACTGGAACAAGCTGCCCAGGAAGATCATGGATTCTCCCTCTCTGGAGACATCCCAAACCCACTTGGATGCATTCCTGTGTCACCTGCTCCAGGTGGCCCTGCCTCAGCCAGAGGGGTTGGACTTGATGATTTCCAGAGCTCCCTTCCAAGCTAAACTATTCTGTGATTCTGTGACTTTGCAATTCCTTGAGTTGATTTTGATGATATTACTGATTGCCATTTGGAAATATTTATAAATAAATACTATGGATAGAGATGGAGGGATGGAAATTCCACAAAACCCACATACCATGTTTTACTTCATGGCCCTCACACTTGTAATACCTCATCATCTTGAGCTCTGGAGGCTTTCTGAAAAGAGGACAAAACCAATCCACACAAGAATTTCCTGTGTAAATCTATCCCAAACCAAGAAACTGCACTTATTTAATTCTCTGTGTTGTAATTTGAGTACTAAAATGTTGTATTTGTAGCATTTATATTTAAATGTTAGCAACGCTGCCCCAAAATAAACGTGTGTAAATGGAATCCTCTTAGTTATGAATGAACCACTTATTTTCTGTATATTTATGTGATTGAAAATCATAGTTTCCTTTGTATACTGTTCTTTTCTGCATGGTTGGTCTTTCCAACAACAAGACCTCACTGTCTCTGCCCTCAGCTTACCAATGGTGAAAATGTAGAGTGTCCATCTGGTTTCCTGAGTACAGAGGATACAGCAAAGTGCAGGTTGTGAAATGTCACTGATTGGAATTGCCATCAGATTGCCAAATGTCCTGAATATGTCCAATTTGTTCTTTTCCTTTATCATGTTGCATGCTGTTTTGGGGTAGAAGAACCTAAAGCCTAATAGAACTGTCTGAGAATTCCTGTTTTTTATCTTTGCTTTTGCCATTCAGATGGGACAGTCATTGATTCACTACATGGATTTACACCCATCTGTGAAATTTGTTACTTTGTGCTTTACCTTGAATCCAGGCTTTCCTGTCTATATTGAATGGCTCAGACAATGCACTAAAGACATTGAGAGCACAATCCTGGTTTATGGAAAGTCAGGAGGGAAGATGCTTTTGTGCTTCCTGTATTTTCAAGCATTTGGAGGTCAGGAAAATACAGGCCTGTTTTTTGTCCACACTGAGAAATTTAAACACGTTCAGAACTCTCTGCCTACTTTTCTTTACCCAAACTCACTGAGTAATTTTTAACATTAACATAGTTCACTTTTTAAATTTTACTTCTTCTTCTGGTTTGAAATGTCTTCATTTTCTCTCAGGTTTTATACTGCAAATTTATCAATAGTACCAAAAATTAGAGTTGTCAAAAAGATGTGGGACTAGAATAACAACATTATAAAGGGGATGCAGCAGAGAAAGGAAGCAGAAATGTTGCTAAAATTAATTCATGATATTTACAATTAATCTGCTCACTCCTAACTTGACTGTTGGAAAAGGTCAGGGTAGAAGGTCTTCATGGCATGGTCGTATGAATTTCTTTGGGTTCATGAAAATCAAGGAAGCACATTTTAACCCCTCAGCTCCATTCCTTGCATGGCAGGATGTAGCCCAGTGCTGTGCCTGGGGCTGCCTTGCTCTCTGCATTCCCTGCAGGTGCAGTTCCCCATGCTTTCCCTTCAGAATGCTTCAGTTTGAAGGGTGGAAGAATGGCCTCGAGTTTAAGATACTGGACTGGGATGCATGCAGGCTAAAATAGTAAAATAATGTGTTCTTTAAACAGATGTGATTTCTTGCGACCACCTGTAAATCTGCTAACTTCAGCTTTCCCCCTGCAAATCAGGTACTGTCCAACTAAGTTGGCTGGATACCAGGTAGTAGGAGGGAAAACATAACTATTTATTAAAGAACCCCAAAATCCTGCTTCACGGACAGAGCTCATCTCTTACAAGTAGTCGTTGCAGAAAGCCCAGCCACAGTCACACGGTGTTTAATAGGCCCTGTTAATGTTTCACACTTTCCCCTCCTTTTAAAACCTCCATTTCGGAGCTGGGTGAGTCACTACAATACGGTTTGTTTTTTCCTTCTGCAGTTCACACATCGTCTCGGCATCTTGGCAGCAGCGCTGGGAAGCCGCGCTGGTGAATCCAGGTCCCCCGGTCTCCGAAGGAAGCGCCCCTGAACGGGTCCCTGGGATTAGGCAGGAAGCGGAGGTTTTAATGAAGCAGACTCCATTCTTCCAAGGGGTGAAGGGAGGTAAGGGAAGCTCCTGTTGCTTATGTGATTATTGCTAATTACTGTAATTGAATATCCTCATGACAGGAATATTTGGTGCCTGAGGTAAAGCTTGTTTGCTTCCATTCCTTTTTTCAGCTGTCTCGTGGTGCCCTCTCGAGGTAGGAGAGCAGTCCCTTTTATTCCCTTTTTTACAGCTGCAGCTGCAACGCGAACTGGGAACACAGATGCTGGTGGAGAAGCTGAGAAATTGCTGTTTGCTGTGAAAAAACAAATTAAAGGTGCTATAAATCCGTGCAAAATCAGTGGGGTTTTTATTCCAATTTATAAAAGCACACTAGTCTGTTTCCATCTTTTCCATGAAATCCAGCACTTGAAAGGACACAAAAAACACAGGGGATGCTTCTTTGCAGTGCCCTGAGGCCAAAAAGGTGCTTTTCCCTGGAGCATGAACCAGCAGATCATACAAGGTTAAAGGCTATTTCCATGAAGGAAGGGAATGCATTTCCCACAACATGCTCTTGTGCCCTTGAGGCAAAGCACAAAATGCATCAGCAAATGCTGATGTGTTTGGATATTAAAGTGGCTTAGGAAACTTGACACATAAGGAAGGCTGACCTTCAGGCTCAAGTCAAACAGAGGGAATTGTGCTTGTGAGGGAGGTCTGTGAGGAAGGTGCTGGTCTCTGCAGGCTGGAGGAAGCCAAATGCCTTGGGTGTCATCACCACCTCGCTGTGAAGGACTGCA
This sequence comes from Nicator chloris, assembly GCA_013400495.1. Classification (NCBI taxonomy): domain Eukaryota; kingdom Metazoa; phylum Chordata; class Aves; order Passeriformes; family Pycnonotidae; genus Nicator; species Nicator chloris. The sequence goes on from WAAE01001528.1 coordinate 73,261, forward strand.
AACTGTTGCTTTCTCTTTAATGTGACTATTCGATGAGTGGTCTTGAAATATCTCTTTCATGGTGACAGCAGATTGTCCTTCCAAGGATGCTTCATCTTAAATTCATCAAGGACCAAGGACTGGCAATACATTGGGTCTTGGAAAGGCAGTGAATTATCAGTTTTAGTTTGGACTGGGATTCAGTTGATGCTGAGTGTTTAGGGCAAGGACATCAAGTTTGAGAGATGAGCATGCTATGGTGCTGATTTATTAAAAATACTCTTCTTCTAAATATCTCTGCTACTCATAGATAACTTTTGATGGGGATAAATGTAAACAGATGCTGAACAACGTGCTGGATCTGAAGGCATAAATCCTCTCCACAGAGCTGCAAATTGAAGACTCAAGGCTGTGGTTGTGTTGAAAAGAGATTTTTGGGCCCAACAAGGGGTAAGATGTTAATAAAACCTTTGTTCACTGTTACAATAGGGAACAGCTAAATGTGGTTTGGGGTTTCTGCCAATTTAACACTGACTTATTCCCATTGCCACAAATGCCACTAAGAAACCTCTTAACATTTAATTAAAGATAAAGAAAGAAAAACAATTAATACTCTTCATTTTAAATACTGGAGTTAAATCAATAGCTTTTGTTTTTAAAGCACAATTTGTTTCCTTTCCCTTTTGCTAGACTAGGGGCTTTGAAGAAAATTCACATTTTATGTGGCATTTACTTTATTTTTGTGAGGAAAGAAAACCTTAGCTTACATGGGCTAAAACTGGCACTGTCTTTAATATGAATGGAATTATATTTTCTCTGAGGTGAAAGTTCAGGTGTTCTGAATCCCCCTAAATAAATGCTAACCTGGCTTGTTTTATTATTTCCTTCTCTTTGGTCTGTTGGGCTCTGTCCATCTGTGTTTTCTCCCCCTGTTGTCATCAGCAGGAACCATGAGCAGCACATTCAGACCCAGGACTGGACAGAATTGCTGTGGCAATTGAAATAGTAACAACAAAAAGCCATGGAAAAATAAGACAACATTAAATAATTATTTCCCCTTTTTATTTCTTCAGCAAAGAAGGGCAAAAGGGAGCTGGCTTCTGTCTGCAGTTCTGCCTTTCACTGTGCTGTTAGGGGATCAGAGGCCACTCAACACATGGTTTTGGAAACCCTATGAGTGAGTGTGAAGTGGTAGGAGGTGTTGGTTTAGGGGCATCTCCACATGACATTATTGTATTATCTTGAGAACAGGGAAGAAATGAAGGAGAGAGGTGTCAGGTGTGCCTGGGTGCTCTGGTCAGGACAGCATGTCAGGAGCATCAGGGTCACACAGGTCCCATGGTGTTTAAAATCAGGCTGGCAGAATATGTTGGGGTGACAATCACATTCTCTCCCACCCTCATACTCTCTGCTCTCCTCTGTGCCACCCCCTCATCTAAGGAAAGGTGGCATCTTTGTTCTGGTAGAATTAACTAATCAAAATACGCTGTTGGTGATTTCAATTATGAATGTTCCCTCCCATTCTTAAAATGTTTTCACTTGTTTTCTTGGCAGGATCTTGAGGATCTCTCTTGAGAGCTCCTTTCACATAGATATGCACAGAATGAATAGTTTATCTCCACCTCCTGCTGACTTTCATGAATAATTTGATGTAAAAAGCTAAGTTGGACTTCTGCTGTGTCGGATAACTTGGCAGTACCAGCTTGTAATATTCTAGCCACAGACAGAAGCAGATTTTCTAGTTTTAGAGGACAAAGTAGCTTCTCTGGTTTCCACTTATTTCAAATACCTAACCTTTTCATCCTTCCCAACTATAACCAGGCTCCTTTGGGCTTCCTAAAAAATGAGAGAGGCTTTGGAGGCTTCCAGCTGACAGAACATCCCTTGTGAATGAGAGCTCTTTATGTAGACAAAGAAGATTTAGTGGGACATATGACCATGATTTTTACAGTTTCTTGTTTGCCTCCTCAGGTATATGCCAGAAAATCCTGTGGTCACTTCTCAAGCTGAGCAGCTCATTTTATGGACTGCTTTTTGCTGCCCACTCTCACTTCTGTTTGAAGGCAAACAGAATTGCTTATCTGAGTAATGTCACACGTGTGGGTAAGTGATTGCAAAAGACTGAAAGGAGCTGGGAGTAGAAATAATAGCACTACTTCATCTCTCACAGAGCAGCGCCAACAAAATAATGAAGCCATGTGAATAAAGACCCAACATAATAATCAAGCTCAAACCATTTTTGGAAAATTAGCACTTCTTCCATAACAGTCACGGCTGCTGGGAAAATGGTACAAAATATTAACTGTCAGGTTAAGCACACCTTAATCAACATGTGCCAAGCCCCACTGATGTGTCCTCAAACCTGTTACTTAAGTACTTGTTAAGGCCCATTAAATAAACAAAATTTTAAAGCTTAATAGCATAAACCACATAAAAAAACATAAAAGAGCCATAATGGTTGAATGGGTGGGTGTTTAGCCCTCCTTGATTTAAAACAGTGAAGTGAAAAATTTTGGAGCCCTTGAAGGTGATTTCGAAGACGAGGAAGTGACTGTGCTACACAAACAGCAATCAGAGACAATTAAGAGAACTGGGACAAGTGCCTCATTCTCCCTGCAGACTGCATGGGAAATTGCACTTTACATTTCAGTCTCATTGCATTTTCAAATAAGGCCCCCAGCTATGTCGTTTTTCAAGTCCAACTCAAATCAAAAGATATTGCTTAAAATCTTCCTATTACTCCAGAAGTAAAGGGGATGATTGTCCATGCTGATGAGCCTGGAAGATTGTCTTGGAAAGAATTTGACAGTTTTGTCTCCTGGTCCCATTATAATGTTATTACTGCCCTGATAAGAAGGCTGACAGAGGCTGAATGCCAGTGTGAGTACGAGGGTAGTTGAGGATGGCTCTGTGCTGCTGCAGATTTTGTGTTGTTTCTCTGCAGAAAAATGCTCTATGCTGTGCATGTGTTTTCTTTTAAAGCGTAGTCTGATGAAGAATCTCAGCGAGACCCTATGTTAACAGTACAACAGAACATACAAGCAAGCTCAAAAAACCCCTCATAAAAATGGAATGAATTAAAATAGGGAAATTTGAAAATAGTTATCCATGTCTAATTATAACCCAGTCCCTATACAGAAAGCACAACCCACCAGCAGTACTTTTTAAAGAACTCTCTGTTAAGCATGGGAAGTGTTCCAGTACATGATTCAGAAATTTCCTGAAGTGCTGCAGTGCTCCCACTTTCACAGCCTTCTCCCCACGGCTGGGAGTACAATGAGCTTCCAGGGCTGTTGCAGCTGTTTAGATTTGCCACAATAAGTGATGGTGCCCAGGAATGAGCCCTGCCCTCATCCCTGGCTCCTCAGAGGGAGCCAGTGCTGGCCCAGCTGCCGCTGCTGCTCCGGCACAGGTTGGAGTGCAGAGGGAAGCAGGAGGATCTTGCATCCGTCTGACTGCCCATGTGGTGCCTGACAAACCTTCCCTTAAGCAGCCCTGACGCCTCTGCTCACTGTCATGGAAGCTGTGAAATGGAGGAGCTGTGGTGCATCCATGGAAGTGATGCAAGCTTTGCCTTAGAGCAATTTTCCCATGGAAGTATATGTGTCAATCTCACCTTACTGTTTCCTTTGCACAGGGCTCTTTTTTCTTTTAAAGATTTTAACTTAAACTCCAAATAAGTTGCTCCCCTTCCCCTGTTTCCCTCTGGTGACAAAGGGACAAGGGCAGAGACTCTGGGTTGAGATAATTTACTGACAACAAACAACAGTGGGATGAGAAACGAACAGTAACGGTAACAATATTTAAAAAAAACAGTGTACAAAAGGGTGCTTTACACACAAAGGGTGCTCCATTACCTCAGTGTAATTCCAGGTAGCCACTGAGACAGAGACAAAATGCCAGATATTTCCACAGTCTGGGAATTCCTTCAGCACAGGGAGCTTTTTTCAGCCCTGTGCGGTGCAGACACGGCATCACACACACATCACAGTAATCCATTAGTCCTATTGCAGGAATGCTAAACTGTCAAAGCCATCAGATCTGTGCATGAAAATACCCTCATGTGATGGGGAGAACCAGATGGAAACTGAGCATTGCATCAGAGGGTTTGACTTAATTGTTGCATTCAGCAGAACTCTTCTCTCTTTCACCCAGGGCTGAGCCAGCAGACTGAAATCTTTGCTTTTGCTGGTTGCAGAAACAATTCCGTTTGACTTGGAGCTCCAGACTGTGCCTCCTTCTTATTACCTGTGAGAAAAACTAGGACAGCTCTAAATGGAAATGTTCATTTATAATGCTAATTAGTAGAAAGTTAGTCTAAGATCCCTCCTCTCACATACAATCAACTCTGCATAAGTGAGGTCATCATTGAAAACAAGAATGTAAATCAATTATTTCCAAATAGAAGATTCAAGCTTTTATGCTTCACTCTATAAAAACTGTCTGAAAGACAAATTACGTTTAAAGTGACAATCTGGCTCTTGCTGTCGTCAATCCAGAACATAAACTACTCATATCTCAGAAAAAAAGAGCAATGCTTTGTTGCCTAGTGATGGTTGTAGAGCAAATATGCCCACAGAAATTAAGAGGAATTTATGAAGGAAATAGCCTGCTTCTGAAGCAGGGATTTTAGAAGTAATTATTAATTGTGATGGCCTCAAGAGCAGGGTAGGTCAGAAAGCTCCTCCAGCAAGATCATTCACATATGGAACTATGTAAAAGAAAGAAAAATACTGCAAACCCACATTCTCTGCACTCAGAACTTTATCCCAGTCCCCAGAACTGCAATGGATAATGTCTCTAGCAGAAATTAATTTATTTTGATGGGATTTCCTTGGAGCACAGTACTGCTCAAATGATGTTTACAAATTTGAGTCCTAACCTGCTTGTTTTAAATGAGCATTAGCAAAATTACTTTTAGGGCAAGTTCTTGTCACAGTAAGACCAAGGGGAGTTTTGTGATTGAGTTTTCAAACTATACAACAATTACCTTTTGTTACACATTCATGTACCTCAAGTATGTAACTCCTAAGTGGAAGAAACCCATCTGTGTACATAACAATGATGTATATAAAAATTCAATATTTATTGTTTTATGTTCACTAGTAGCTCTATGGCTCTGCATCAATACCCCTCTGTCATTTTCTGAAACAGAGCCGAAAGGCCAACGGGAGAGAGATACCAACCTGAGATAGCAGTCTAGAAAAGAAGGCAATGCTGTCACTGCAGAGGGACTTGGAGCAGAAGAAGTGACACTTGCAGTCACTGAGGCTGTCAGTCCAAATCCGTGTTGCTTTGGTACTCTGGATAAAGATTGGCAACACGCCACACAGACAGATGGACACAGTGGTGAGCAAGAGACTGCTGGAGCATCAAGAGGGGGTTCTGAAGGCAGCATTCCTAGCTGGGAGACTCCAAACAGCTGGCCACACTGAATTTTTTAAAAACAATTCATGTTTTAGGAAATGCTGCAGTTTGTTTGGTTCTGGATGATGTTACACACTGAACGAGCCAGAGCTAGGGAGAGGTATTGTTATTTAATGTTGGTAAATATGGCCTGAACTGCACAAAGAGAAGGAAGTGAAAAAGGGCATTCCCTCTGAGCCCTGGAGAGAGTGAGGATGAGAAATGAGAATAGAATTTCCCTGTGTTTTTCTGTAACAGGGCAAAACAGATCCCACACACTTCCAAGCAGAGCAGCGGAGGGAATGTTTAAGCTGCACATTGGAAATGGGGAGGAGAAGTCTCACCCTGGGTTCAGAGGCTGGAATTTATCATAAACTCACACTTCAGCCTTCCTCTCCCAAGAGAATCAGCATTAGGGTAGAAGCCCAGTGGGACAACCTTCCTGGGACAAGGGTAGACATAGGATAACTTGAATTTTTTTTACAAACTGAAACCCAAAGGTGAAAATTGGATACCAGTGCATTTATTTTTTTTTTTTAATAAAATAGTTTAGAGAAGTTCATCTGTATATCTAGTTTTAAGCAGCTTATGTCCTTGGACAACAAACTTTGAACAGTTAAATTAAATAATTCAGGTGTAACTAAAAATTAGGCTGCTCTATTGGAATTTGAATGGATGGTCCTCACATGCTTCAGCATGCCTTTGTCTTAGAATATTGCATCCCTTCTGTTTGCAAAACAGGAAGAGTTTTCCCAGGCAGATGCTTTATCTGGACTGCATCATATTATGTTTTTGAATAATCAATCCAAACTACAGGTCAAACACCTCTTCTACTCCATTTGCTGTGATTGAATCCTTATTTACTTCAAATTCCTGGGTTGCCTCATATCTCTTTGGCAGCGTGATGCATATTGGGCAATCAGGTCATTCCAGGTTGCTCTTGTTTGTGTTACTCTTGTGAATGCAGTTTATGTTTAATCCTGGGAATAACAGACATAAAATGCCAACACAAAAAAACCCCAAACCCACAAACAAACCCAAAAAACCCAACAACAACAACAACAGCAAAAAACCACAGAAAAAGATTATGCCTCTTGTGCAGTCAATACCATGTCCAGTCATGAGTTAGAAGGGGACAGAATGAGTGAAGAGATTGATAAAGGGCAAAAGCTTCTAGTTTTTGGAATTGGTTTAGGTTTGATAGATTAGAAAACAATTATGAAGTAAGATCACTGATTTACTGCTGTGTTCCTCTCTTTGGGACAGCCCTTCCAGTGCCATCTCAGGACATTCCTCCAAATTCCCTGGCCACTGCAGTTCCCCCAGAAAGGTAACATACACAAAGGCTATTGTGGTGGTTGTATAGTATTCAGGATGTTTGGATGACCAGAGGCCCAAGACCACAGCTACCAGCAGACACATCATCTAATCGTTGGCCTTATCTTGGCTGCAAAGATCAAACATAGACCATTGTGCACCACCAGCAGAGAGGACTAAGCTATCACCCAGCTCTAAGTCAATGTTACAAAGGAGTGAATAAGGTTTAAGTCCACCTCGTTTTTTTTTAAGGTCACTGATTCTCCTTAAAGAAACAAAACAACACAGACTTGTGTGCACACAAACACACCCACTTAATAATTAAAAGAATTAACACAGGAATTAGTTTGTGTTGCAAACCAAGAGACTGTTGTTAAGTGGAAATTTGCCATATGCTCTCCAACACTAGACACAAAGAAGAACCATTTTACCACTTAAACCTCTGTTTTGCTGTAGAATTGGGATGCCCAGTGCTGTTGATTGGCTCGTTTAAAGAGCATTAATGTTTGTTGTGGAGTCTGTCTGTATATCAAGGATATCAAGGTTACTTAGAAGAAGTTTTTGGAAACTCTTTCTCTCAGGCTGCTGAGCTTTTATTTTGAGGAGAAAGTAACACAAATAATGAAAGACAGAGGTGCCAGTGGGCTTAGTGTAAAGAAGACTTGGAGGTCTATATTTCTTTCCCTTTTTTCCTTTTTTTTTTTTTAAACAGTCCAATTATGTACCATGTAGCAGCAACTAGGCTAACACCAGCCATATGATGGAATAGCCTGTAATCCGGTTGTGGGTCTAACTCCATGAGACAGACTCCAAGTAGATGAGTTTTAAATCTCCTTAGAATTAAGAAGGGTTTGGCAACCAAATTAATTGTTTTGGAAAAATCCTGCTTTATGGATCATGAAGAGGATAAAAAGGGAAAAAACATGTCATCTGTAGTGGTTAGTCAGATGTTCTTTTGGAGTTACAACGATTTCCTCTCTAATTCCTCTTCTTGTTGACATTCCCGTTAAAAGAATAATGAGCACGATGTTCGTTGCCTTAGCGCTGCTCATCCCTGTGTACATTACGAAATCTTTGCATTAAGCCACCCAAATGGATTGAATCATACCGTGAGGCAGACACTGAAAAAACAACTGTGCTCAGCTGTGAGCAGGCATAAAAGCCACGTATAAACTGATACAAGCGGCGATAATCGCCGGGACCCTGTGCAGGAGTTTGTTTGAAAGCAGTGCCCAGGCAGCCGGGAGAGTGCCTCGCTCTGCTTTAGCAGGGCTGAATTATTTTAAGTCTTTGGGTTGTTAATATTGATGCAGTTACCCTTTTACCAGGGAGGTTGTGATGCTTTGGAAAAATGTCTTCTATGCATTATTAACGGCATGTTTAAATAATGACAGACAATTAAACGATCGCTGGGTGATAGTTTCCCAGGTGTATTCCTGTTTGATATATTGTGTAGATCTATACTGTGTTCTCATAGAGGCTGCATTACTTAATTACCCCATGCTTTTACAGTATTTTGGTAAAAGTAGGTGTGCAAAGAAAGGTGTTATTACTTCACAGGTGCCATAAAAGCAGCTTCATTAAGGAGCTTGGTACTAATAGTCCTTTAATTCAGAAAGCCAGGAGATGATTCTTCCCATGGTACATTAAACAGTGAAATATGCCAATTTTGACTTGATTTCTATGCTGCTAAACTAGCCCACATTCATTTGCTTCAGCTTTAAGCCCTTCCATTCTCATATTCTCTAGCCCTGGTTACAGAATTGCAGCTTGCTTTTCACCTATCTCCTAACAGTTTAACGTGGATGTCTGGGTCCAGCCCATTGTTCCAATTGTATATAGTTTAAAAAGCTCTGCAGTATTTTACTCTTTCCATTATATCTTGGCTTCCCTGAGCGCTCTGCTCGCTGCATTTTGCTTGTACTGGCTCTGTTTTCTAAACCCATTTATGGCTTTTTTTTTTTCTGTACACACTTGTTCATTGGGGAGCTTAAATTGACTTCTCTCCATTCTGTTTCCTTAACTAAAAACGCACCATTAAGGTTGATTGAAGTCTTTTGAAAACAGTTCATAAAAAATGAAAGGCCACAAGAAATTAGGCTACCAGTGTTTGCAAATACCTGTTTTCAGCCAAATTGGTGGGAAGGAATAAGAACTGAAATTTAAAAATGCTATTGATATGCTTGATTATTTTTATAAGAATTAAAAAAGACTGTGTAAAACATTTTGAGGAATAAAATACTGAGACTTTAACAAAATGTGCCAGGCCGTAGCTTGTTGTTGCAGAAAGCCTTTTCCCCAAAAAAACATCAGGCACAGATCTGAGAACAGAAAATGGCAGAATGAACAGAATGATCATCTGGATCAGTTATTTTCATGATCTTCCAGTATAAAAAATATTTTTTACTCTCAAGTATTTCTCTTCAGAGAGCACTGAAAACTCTTCAAGAGTAACATTTGCACCATGGAATAACAAGTTTATCAGGAATAGGATGAGTTATTAATAAATTTCTTTACAAATGAGGAAAAAAGTTCAATTAAAGCAGTGAAACTTTGAGTGCCTTTCAGAACAAAAACATCTGTGCAGAAGTTAAGGATATTAAGTACGTTTTACATTATGTACACTTATCCTTAATGAACAAAGCAGCCTCATTTCACGAATCCCCCACCAGGAATCAGGGAAGTCATTCTGAGCAGCGTGCTGAATTGTCAAGGAAACTTTTATGGACATATGGAAATGCATCTGCTTTAAAAAGAGAAATATCAAGAGGGATTTGCACAAAGTTAAAAGCAAAGCAAGTGCTTTAGAATCAAAAGTGATTACATTGAAAATGGCAGCTTGCTTGTCAGAGCAGCTGAGGCGGCTCCTCACCAAACAAAATACTAATCATTCCAGCTGTTTCCAGGCTCTCCTAATACTGCTGCTTATCATCAAAAAATAGGTACTTTATGGAAATGCAGAAAGCTCTAAAAGAAAAATAATTTGATTTTGGTTTATTTTTAGATTTTTTTTTTTCAGACAGCTGCCAAACATATTTTATGTACAAGATGTATCACTTCTATGGCTTTTTCTCTTTTTCAGAAATCAGGATATTCATTCTGACAGTCATCTCACTAAGGGGAGACATCTAAAATGCAGAAGACTTACGCTGCAGAATAGGAGCAAAAAAATCTGCATAGGGTGAGTTTTACAGTTTTAATGGCCTTAAAAAAAAAATCATTTAGTGGAGAAAAACCCCACACCTTTTGAGCCTCAAAATCAAACTCAGGCTTGAATTCAGGATCAAAGAAAGTTGCAAACGACAGCTGTTCCCAGACTTTGCCTTTAATAATATGATGAATTTAAGACTTTTGTTCCTTTTTATTTTATAAAGGCAATGGAATCAGCCCACCAGGCCTCGGCTGCAGGGGTGTTTGAAGGTGTATGTGAGCACAAACTGCAGACTGTATCCTGTGCTTTATGAATTCTCCTCTTAATGGAGGAAGAGAGCAGTGAGATCAACAAGCAAAGTAGCTGAGTACAAGGAGGTCATGCAGCAGCGCTGAGTTCTGCTGCAGAGCTACAAGGAAACCCTGTCAGCTTCCATCCCATTAAACAAGCCAGCAGCTATGTGTTGGACTCGCTGGGATTACCAGCAAACCCCTCCCAAGCTGTCTGCTGGCTCTTGCTCACATCCTCTATCAATTATTCAGTTCCTTTTATGCAAATAATGTTTCATGGAAGTGATAGAGATTCATAATGGGGAGAAGAGTAACATCCATTTAGGAGAATTAAATGGTAGATGAAAAGCGTGACACTTTGTGGGCAAAAGCTGTTGAAGTGGTGCAGTACCAGGACTCTTTAAATGCATGCACAGACGGGGAGAGTCAAAGCTTTGTTTGCTTTTTTTTGACAATCAGCTCTATCCAAGATTAAATAAGGTGGGAATAGACACAGACTGCAGCATTCCTGGTTCTCCCCAGGGGACAGAGAAGCGAGGCCTCCGTAGCAGATCTGTCTGTGCTCTGCAGGCTCTAAGCTCTCAGTCTGTGCCTTACAGGGGATCTGTGCAGCCAGCCTGGATGCCAGTGTGTCTGTACTAAAGAGAGGCTTCACTGCTCCTTAGAGTCAGGAGTCACAGAAACCAAGGGCCATTTCTGCATTCTTTTATCGGGCAAAACATTGGTTTCAATGCATATATTGGACCAAAACTCTGCTGTAGCCTGGTACTTCACAGGGCCAAACTCAGTCCTGCTTCTTCTGAGGTTCTTCCCACAGAAGAGATTGGTGAGTAAATGCAGACAATCCTGGGTGCATCCAGCCAAAGAACTGATTGTGCCTCTGTTGCAAGCCTTTAAATCCTTGTCTGGGATTTTACTTGCAGGTTTATCCTTTGTCTTGTCAGTCAGCTCATGGTGGTTTTCCTGCTGAAGTGTCTGTGGGCTGTTTGCCCACTTACGTCTGTGTCTGCCCTGTCAAGTTTGGATGTGGTGGTTCCCCACTGCAAAAGCTGTGGTGGAGCTGCCTGTCCTGAACACAAACAGGTCAGTGGTGGTGAGAACACATCTGTCATCCTGTGTGCTCCAACATCAATTACAGAATCTTATAATAATTTTGAATTTTATACCAGCAAACCAGTGTTTGATAAGGCAGAAACACAGAAATAACATCACAGCCTCAAGGCTTCTGTCTGTGTCTTGTTGCAGTCCCTTTGCCACACTGCTACTCTTTGTGTGCAGGGAGTGTGAATCAAAAGCAAACAAAATGTTATTAAAACACAGAATCATAGAACCATTTAGGCTGAAAAGACCTTTAAGACCATCGAGTCCAGCCATTTACCCTGCTCTGTCAAACTCACCGTGTCCCTTCTTTCAATCTTTCAGTTTCATTTGGGAAACCACAGCCAAGTGCTAAGAAAGTTCTCACATCTTCTGTATTTCCTGGAACTCACAGACAAGATCTAGTGTTGTAACTGTGTCTTCTAGACACAAAGACATCTCTTTAAAGAGCTTTGTAATGCAAGTGCCCTGTATATTTATGGCGCTTCAGCATTTAACTATCTTTAATGACACTGTTTTTCAAAAAGGAAATCTTTTGCCGAACCAAGGGAGACAGAAAGTGTGTTTTAATGGAGTGCAGTTAGCCTCCAAAAACTAAATAGGCTTCCATTATAAAATTCTGCACTTAAAGGAGCCCTGGCTATAGGCAGAGATGGAAAATTGAAAGAGTATTATTCACAATAGATAGGTTCAAGAGAATTAAAGCATAGCTGAATTCAGAGAATCAAAAAGAACCCAAGCTACAGGGGGTGCACAACGTTTACTACATTGTGCTTTTGCAACCCAAGGAGATGGACGCTGTTCCCCTTAAACAAGCAGTGCTCTCCCTTTCAGGAGGAGGCAGCAGGCCATTGAAACTCCAAGACCTTGGGAAACTTTGGCTGCTTTAGGATAATTCTGCTCAGGATGATACAAGGGTCTTTCTGTAGGGTTCCGAATTACACAGAGAGCACAAGAGCAAAACACTGCTCTGAGAAATCTCAGCAGAGAACTGAGCTCACTCAGCCCTTTCCTCTCCCCTTATCCCACTTAAGGCAAATTGTTAAGTCTTGCCTTAAAATCCAGTTTTACCTCTGTGGGGCTGGAACTGCCCTTGTACACAGATCAGTAACACAAAACCACAGGCACAAATTCTGCATGAGCAGTTCTACTCTTCTTTTTCCTCCATATAGTAGTTTCACAACCAGTTCACTCATAAGGGACGGTCTTGTGTTGCTTTGTGCTGTTCCTCTGCTTACTTCAGCTACATTCAGGCTTCCTTTAGAGGTACAAACTGTGCTCCTATCCTTCTGGCTCAGAGGAACACCTGAAAACTGCTACCAGGTGACAGCCAGGCAGTGACTAGTGTGATTCAAGTTTTCTGTACCCAAATCAACCCAAAATTTAAAGAATGGGATCTGAATTTTCCTTTTATACTGGTACCAGTCTGCCACAACCCGGCTGAAGGGGATCAGCCCTTGTTCCCCAGTGCACTCCAAGCATGTGTTGGTATCCCTGATGTGGAAATTCAGCGGTACAACAAAGACACCTCGTGGCTGCCCTGCAAACCACACACAGACAAAGAGGTCGCCAGCCAGGAGTGTCTGCTCTGGTGGCAATCTTCACTCTTACTCCCTGACAGCTACCCAAAAGTGTAATTAATACAAACCCCTCTTTCAAATCGCCTGGGAGAAACAAGAAATGATACTCATAAATTGAGTACATTGTGTTAATTGTGAAGAATAAATAAGGCACTCAATAGGAATGTGATGTTGACTTCTGAATTAAGCTTAAAAACTCAAATTATTAGATTAAAAAAACCCTTAAAAATTCGATTCAGTAATTTAATTTGACCTAATATGCAAAGTGAATGCTGTGAAAGATTTATCAAGTCTAGAAGTAAGCTCCTATATTATAGTTCTCTAAAGTCTTCTAAGAACTTTAATTTCATAGTTAACATGGTAAGTTATTCACATTTGCCTTTAAACTACTTACAATTCTATTAGAAATCAGCAGGTACATGTTTACAGTTTTGTATACCAGTATGTATTTTAAACTCCTATGTAGTGCCACACACTGTACCCCAAACACTATATTTTAAGAAGTATAATATGAAAAGTGAAATATATTTTTTAAAAATAGATGGAATCAGTCAGGGTGACTGAAAGCAGAACAAACTAAAAGCATCTCTGAGTCCCACAGGTATTCTGCATAAGTGTAAATGGTTGCTTCACTGAATTAAATAATTTCTTTACATAATTGATATTTCATATTCATTATACATTCAGGATCACTGTATTAAAATGAAAGTACAAATGCCCAAACTCTCCCTTTGGTAACACCACTTAAGTCTGTGGAGCAATGCTCAGAATAATTTTTTTTCCCAGAATTTCTCTCATTGTTGTAGTCCTTTTGACCCTTAGGTTTGATTTAGGTGGGGAGGCTAGAAACAACTCCACATTACACCACAGAGACTTTGTTTTTAAAAATACTTATTAATTTAGAGAAATAATAATTCTAATAATACTTATTTAATGTATTAATAACATCACATTCAGTCCTATCATGTACCCCCATGACAATAACTTTATTATGTTCCCTTCACGGATGAAAGCAGGAATTTGTTAATTAACTTGGAGTTCTACTGCTAATACAGACAAGTCAGGGTTTCATCATCTACTTCAGTGCATCCCTCTACAAGCATCTTTGGAACTTTGTTTTAGAAAGCAGAGATTGTTTAGAAACAAGATGAAATACTGAATTTGCTTCCCTAAAACAGGTGATTCAGGAATAAAGAGCAGAGGAATATGCCATTAGTGGTTCCTGAGCATCCTGTTGCATCTTTTAGCTCCAACTTGTTGATTTCTCTGGTTAATAAGAAAGCTTTTAGTCCTGTTCCAGTTGTGATACCATGAAACTGTACTTGAGCACACAGGTCCCAGAAGGGGACCTGAAAGAACCCCTCAGATAAAAACAAATTATCTCATTATCCCTCTCATCTACAGGCAGCTGGTGATGGAGTGACTCACTCCAAACCTACTGCCTGAATGTTTCTATTTGAGTCTAAATTATCCTTTTAAAAATCCTCTTTTCTTTTGCTAGAATACTCTACTGAAATGTAATTTACAACTAAAATATTTAAAACCGAACAAAATAAGGCCTGGAAGTTCTTAATATTTGGAAATGCAGACAAATGTGATGCTCCCTTTTAAGTTGGAGACTCTAGTGGAGAATCCAGTTGTAAAAGAAAGTTGTTTTACTTATTAAGCAAGTATTCAGACTCCTTCTTTTGTACATTAAACAGGGCATGCCTTTGTATATTAAAGAGCTCATTACCATCTCTCTAATAGAATGGGAAAATTCAAGCATTTGTTACTTTTTGAAGTACAGTGAGGCCAAATTCTGTCTTTTAAAAGCTTTGCCTTCCTGTGTGAGTTGCTTCTTTTGATCACAGCAAAGGAAAACACTTTAAACTTTCAAGGGAAATCTATATATTATACATAGAATTCGCTGGCATTAATTATCTTGCAGTAAATTTAGGTTGCTAATTAAAAATCACGCACAAGTGTTATGATTAATCAGGCGACACACAAACCGAGGACAAAAATTCAGTAAACTGCACCAAAGAATAAGGGAGAAATGCATGAGTTCATATGGTTTTTGGGGCTGGAATGCAACTAAAATTTCAGCTCAAATGATTACTTTAGTCTTCCTGCTTTGATGCATCAGTGAATCTTCCTTGAAGTTAAAAAAAATAAGTGCTGATTAAAGACAGACACAGTAAGCAGAAACAACGAACAGCATTGACTAACAGCATTTTTGTTTCATTTTTATTTAAGGGCTGTGTGCAAGATTTCTCATTTTTAATAAAAACAATTGTAAGTAGAAATGAATAAGTAAATATCAGCAACAACTGTAAAATACTAAAAGATGCTACAAATATCATGTCAGTTAATAAATTTAGGGGAGATAATACTTCAAAAAATCTCACCCGACAGTAAGTAAGATTTAGGCTGTCAAGACACCTGAATTGCTTTATCTCTGCCTAAAGAGATGCCATGAGGGGAAAGGTTAAAACAAAAGGTCTCAACTGCCCTAAACCATCACTTTGTCTGGTCTGGGATGATGTGACTTGTGTTGCTTAATCGAAGGCAAACATTTTGTTGTTGTTGTTTTTTACTGTCTAAGTGCCTTTGTGGTGTTCTTCTAATTTTAGCATGTTGTATTTAATAAAAAACACTGTTAACTTGGAAACACACAGCCACTAAGCATGGAGTTGTAAAGCTACAACAGGCTGAGAGAAAAGATCAAAGAGCACATGTGGCATGTGAGAAAACACAAACAAAACTCTGGATAGAGGATGCTTGCTGCAGCAGTTCATCCATGTGACTTAAAAATACATGGTCTCCATGTGTTGGATTATTTTTTTTTGAAGTGTGAGGATCAATTACAACACAGGGAGAAATTCATACATGCTACATACAGAAAAGCCCATGTATTAAACAGCTGAGAGAAGTACCTGTAACAGGATCCTGTGCAGTGAAGGTCGAATCCAGCCTGGGGAGGGGCCAGCTGAGGTCAAGGCTGGGGGGAATTTAGCTCTGTATAAATCAGTCATGCTGAGTAATGTCACTTCCTCTGACCACTGCCTTCTCATGTGCCACATCTGAGTCAGCACAGTCCTCTTTTGTTCAAATGAGGTTTATTTAAAGTGTTTCCCCTCCAGAGGTTTGGTGGTATAGTCATGTTCCTTTGGAAACTACTCCCATCACCACTGGGCTTATGTAAATACCAGCTGAGGTTGGTTGTGGAGAAGCATCTTTGGGAACAAGGCCTTAACTATCACTTTTTCATTGGCAAACATGACATACAATTTTTAAACGCTTTTCTAGCAAAGAAAAATCACAGCTTATACTGTGGTGTATAAATATAACAATACATGAATTATACCTAAGAAAAATGTTTGTTTGGGACTAATCTTACATGAAAAGCAACTTTGCAGAATGATTGCACAAGGAATCACCTCACTAGCTTACACACCTGACTTTGAGGAAATCTCTTCAGGTAATAAATTGCATTACCACAAATAATCAAAATGGAAATGTAGGAGTCCTAGTTCCAGGTTTGTTCACGTCCCTATTGTGGAGAAACATTTGATATGATGAGAAGTGTTGGTGTAATATTCAATCACGTGCTGGTTCCAGCCTCTGGCAGTCAGTAATAGCAAGGTACTGCTGTTTGTATCATAATTATTTGTATCATAATTATTAATCATAATATTCTTTAATATTGTGTTCATAATATTAAAATCTGAACTATAAATATTTAACTACAGTAAAAGCTCTACCCTTGCATTTCTGATTTCATACTTGATATTTTAATTGCTAAGCAAAACTAGATTTCATGCAACAGAAAACAAACAAAAAGTGCAAAGTCTTAAGTTAGGGATAGAAAAGGATTAAGCATGGATTTGAGAGATACCAGCTTATTTCAGTTAAACAGCTGGCTCCTTCCTATAATACAATCATTGTTCTAATTGCAAAATTTTAAATTGTTGTCTAAATGCATTTTTAGATGCATTGCAAGTTTTATGAGAAGAAAGAGAGTAAACACATTTTTAGTGGTCCGGAAAATGAGATAAAGAGAATAGAGGAAGAAAAGTAATGTTTGAAGAGAAGTGCTTTGGCTGCAACCCCATCCAAAAAAACCCCCAAAACTGAAATAAACCAGAATATTAGGGGCTGGTGAGAGCCTCACCTGCCTGGGTTTTTTGTGAGGCCCTGGTGCAGTTGGCTGGTTCGAGTTGCAGCACTGTGATGCACCAAATGGTTTAGAAGATTAGTTGCTGCTCCTTTGGCTTGCCCAAGAAGTCTTTCCACATGGATGCTTCAAAGATTATTTGTTGTAATTCCTGGGTTCTTAGACTTATCTGTAACACAAAATGCACATGGATATTATCCCTGCCTGGCCTCCCCAGCTGCCAGTCACCAAGTTTGGCACTCATTCTTCTTTTCTTGTTAAAGTTCCTCACCAGAATAATGTTTTTATAATTTCTTTTCAGTTCCTAGGATAGTTAAAACTTTAATTTACAGACTGGAATTGGTTAATAAATCAGAAGGAAAAGAAAAACAAAAGCCACAAAGATTTGGAAAGCACTGAAAGGCTAAATCTTCTATCTGGAGGTCCATCCAAGGGTGAAGAACTGAGAAAGTTATATATTTTTCCAGAAAATACATTTTCCAGCTCAGGGAAGGTTGTGTAAAAGCTACAGTTTTGCAAAATACCCAGGAAAGATAAAATTGTACTTGTTAAAAATGCTCTATATGACCATGTACTATGTAGCATGAAGGAGTATAACTGTGTTAAGTATCCAGAATATCACAGAATCACTGAATGGTTTGGGTTGGAAGGGACCTTAAAGATTGCCTTGTTCCAGCCCTCTGCTATGGTAGGGACACCTTCCACTATCCCAAGTTGCTCCAAGCCCTGTCCAACATGGTCTGGAAAACTTCCAGGGGCGGGAATGAATAATGAAGAAGTGTAACCTGAGGGAGTCTAAGTGTGTTAAATATTCAGGAATCTGTAATCCTGTTTATTTATTTTTGCTTTCCTTTGAGTTATTGGGAAGATGGTCTTGATGTTCATGACCAAATATAAGATCAGAGCCAAATAAATGGTAAATGTTTTCATTCAGGTTCCCATTTGTTGTTCTAAGAGGGCTATGCCTTGTAAAGTTTGCTGGCATTCCAGGAAATCCAGAGTCCCTTGGTGAGTTTGCAACTGGAAAATGCTTCATAAGAAAAGAAAAAACCTCCCGCAAACAATAAAGATTCTGTATCATAGCCTTTCTGATAGAAATGTCTTTTTGGTTATGCAGTAATATAAACAGTAAAGATCAACTTCTTGTGAATAAAGAACTGTAAATCATTTCAAATTCAGCAGTGACAATATTAAATATGATTTAATCAATAGCGTGAAACAAGAAAATATTATTATGTACAGAGTGTTCTGGTGTCTACCTAACTTGGTACTAAATAAAGTGCCAGCCTGCTCTCTGCTGGGAAAAATCTTTTTTGAAGCTTAAGATCAAAAGCACTTTTTAAGCTTAAGCAAAACCATACGGTTTCAATTCTTTCTTTCGAACAAGCTCTTTAAAAAGCACAACTAAAATGCTACTGACAAACTCAAAAAATCTTTTGTGTTGTTCCACTTGGATGATCTAATGAGAAAATGGCTCAGTTCTGTTGTAGCTAATGAGGTATAACATCTTCACTGAACCTGAATATAAACCAGATATTTCTCTGAAGATATAGTCTGAACATGCTTCTATTGCTTTACTCATTCATTCTGCCGTGTTTTTATTTAAGTGATGTCCGATGAATAAAAGCACGGGTCGGTTTTGAAATAGAACATTTACACGTGAAATGACTCATTCCAAAAGTGCTTTGAACTCTGTATACAAGCATTGTGGCTTCAAGTGGGAAAATGTGATTCACTAACTTCTGAAGGCCCCAAGTCTGGAAACAGAGGTATTAATGCAGCCAGACAGAGATCTGTGCTAACACGTTTTTGACAGATGAAGTTCTGAGGCAGAACCTGAGTGTACATGGATTTTAACCTACCTGGTTTCAGCAGCGACCTGCTATCGATGTGAAGACTGAGGTTTGGCAAAGCACTGATATAGTATCAAATCACAGCGTTTCTTCCTGTAGCACCTAGAAGGTAATATCCAACTAAAGAGCTTTATTTATACAGTAAAATATTTATGGCAAGAAATTTATACAAGGATACAATAAAGATGTAGGTGTGGGAAGCAAAGGAGTGAGATTTAGTGCATCAGGTAGCATTTGCAGCTCAGCAACAGTTTAGATGTGGTTGGGCATGGTGACAGCACCCTGGGAGTAAAAAATTTAAGGAGACAATTGGAGTAGAATATCCTTGTGCTGTAGATGTACACTGGTAGAGCTTCTTATCATAGAACTATGGAATCCAAGAATCGTTTGGGTTGAAAAGGACCTTAAAGCTCATCTTGTTCCAGCCCCTGCCATGGGCAGGGACACCTTCCACTATCCCAGGTTGCTCCAAGCCCAGTCCAACCTGGCCTGGAACACCTCCAGGGATGGGGCAGCCACAGCTCCTCTGGGTACCCTGTGCCAGGGCTTCCCCACCCTCACAGGCAGGAATTCCTTCCTCATACCTGATCTAAACCTTCCCTCTTTCAGCTTTACATCCATTAATACTGGTATAGATTTATCAGCTTCACCAATAAAGCAAAGAGGTGTTAGGAAAAGCTGAACAGGTTGATGAGGATGTGAAAATGAAACTGATTGTACTGATGCTTCTCATCATCCTTAATACTTGTGTTTCAGTTCTGTAAAAGAACTGTTTCCGTGCTTCATAAATACAAAACTGAGACAAAAGGAGAGAATTGGCTTCCAGAACACAAAGTGGGAACAGACTCCACATCTCCTCATTACTCAGTGGATCCTTCTGGGTAAACCAATGTTCAAATGACTACTGCAGGCTTTTGAGTGGAAGGAATTCCACTCATCAAACAAATCTCCAGTGAAGTTTCATGCTGTGATACAAAAAATACAGGTCTGCTGTGGGACAATGAGCTGTTTCAGTGAGTGGGGTCTTAGTGATAAACAGGACTATAGAGACAATGACCCTTCTGTTCTCAGGAGACACGTGCTGGCCTGGCCTCCTCTCTGTTGCTGTTATTCTTGTGTTTTAGGAAACCTAGCAGTGAATCCCTCTAAAAATCTCTGTTCCAGTGAATTTATACTGTAAAATGAGATGAGGCACACCCAGTGAATGCAGACAGACTGACAGATGGGTGAGCACAAGAAGATAATGAGCGATGAAATTGGTCAGTGTGGCAGACAGTGATCACAGCAGATGCCCAACTGTTGGGAAGCTTTCTTTTGAGGTTCACAGTCAGTGAGAATTTCAGGGCAAGGTCTGGAGGAGTACAAGGTCCAGGCAGCCCCTTGTCACCAAAAGGGGCAGCAAAGGTTGAAATATGGCAAAAGGGCCTGTTGGTGACCAGTAGCAGTGGTCATGCTCAAGGCATGAGGTAGGACACCACCTCACTCTCAAAAAGAAGGATGGGGAAAGGCAGGACTGAATCACAATAATGGAGACAATTAGTTTGATGAGGAGGAACAGTGAGAGCTGACTCAGACCAACAGGCTTGTGTCAAAGCAATAAATAAAGACTATTTTCTGTGTTAGAGTATTTCCAGTGGAAGAAGATGGGACAAGATAGCATCTTTCAAGACAAGGCAATATGTTCTTGCATCATCAAATTAAAGTTGACAATAACTGTGTGGGTGACAATCATCAAAAAGATAAGCTGGAGTCCCAGTTAATGAGAAAAGATGGACAGGGAAGTTTTAAGGTTGAGTATTGCACCTTGAAATGACAGTTTCAAACATTCAGGCAGAATTGCTGTTACACTGCATTATATAGTAACATTATGAGGCAAGAGTGAGTTACATCTGAAACTTTTATGAAAAAATATCAGATACAGATACCCTGTGAAAGGGTGGGTATTTCTGCTCCTTTTGTTCCTGTTCCATGTGGATACAGTTGCATGGTGTTTTGTTGTGGTTTAACCCCAGCCAGCAACTAAGGTGCCACCACTCATCTCCTCACCCCATTCTCAAAAGAAATAAGAAAAAAGGTAAAACCTGTGGATTGAGTCAAGAACACTTTAATAATTGAAAAAAAAATTATAATAATATCATAATAATAATTATAATGACAAGGCAGACAACAAAAACAGAGCAAAAATGAAACCTCAAAAATGAACATATATGTTTTAATTTTTCCAACTTTACAAACCCTGAGGTTGCTATAGAAATTTTATCTAGAAGGGGGAAAAATCTATTTTAATGCTATGATAACTGCATTAAGGACCCATTATAGATTGCATTAATATTGTCCTTGGTATCTGAATAATACTTATTTTACTCGTTCAAGGGGCTGGTAGGCAGCTCCCATCCTTTCTTGTGCATTTGCTGGCTGTCAAAACACAAGCAATGATCAGTAGTTCTACCTCAGCAAAAGCCACTCATAAGCTTTCTGAATTACTTGTGTGTTGTTTTGAACCACTTCAGTGATAGTGGACAACAATGTGTTTGATTTCATCTATTTGCTATCTCTACTTAAAACAAAATTCCTTCCTAAATAGGATCTGGCCATCCTGAGAAACAAGGCTTAGGTCAGTCATTATGATTGACATTGCTTATATATGTAATTATGAAGAGTATATATGGATGACTGCGATTTGATTAATCACTGGCACAGGTTTTTTAAGAATTATATCTGTATATTATAGAAGAGATGTGTTGAAAAATTAAACAAACCTATTACTGGGAGGTGTAAATATTACATATATGCACGTCCCCTCTGTGGAAGATAGGTTAAATCTTCTGCGTCCTGACCATGAAAATCAAATAAATAAATAAACAAACCTCTTCTGTCCATGGAAGTCTGAGGACGTGAAAAGAAAACAGCTGTAAACTGCTGCTTGATTTAGTAAAATACTTACAGAGTCATCGAATAGTTTGGGTTGGAAGGGACCTATTTGGTGACTTCTGTGTGTATTCTCACAACAGTTGAATGACAGTATGGCAAAATAAATCAACATGCACTGTTCCACTCGTCTGCTTGTGAAGGCTGCCCTTATGTTCTGTCTGACCTGTAATTAAGCAACATGAGCTAATTGATTAATAAGAAAGAGAAGGGAAACAAGAGTTCTCATTTTACCTTTGCTTCTTCCTTATGACCCAGCTAATGCAACAGTGGGTTTGGTAACCCCAGTTTCCACAAAACCACTAAATCTGGTGATTGCTGAGCAGGTAGAGGACACGAGATGATGCCATTCATACATCACACACAAAACAATATCCAAAATGTACCTTAACAGGCAATATTAATTTGTGTTAAGATGTGTAAATATGTACTATGCATACTTTACTACACAGGCTTATCTCAACAAGGCTGCAAAAATGAAGGGCTAATCCAATTTCTGGAGAAAGTGTCAAGAGGATCTGGGGAGTGTTTAACACACTTTTTTGTCCGTAGACAAAATGACCTCATACTTGAGAAAGAAGGCAACAGTCATTAAGAGGAGAGTATACACGTAGTGGGAAATTGAAAGCAAATAGAATAAATGGAAAAATAAAGAAGTAAAAACTTTAAAAAGAATAGAAGGAAAGAGCAAATGCAGAAAAGGGGAGAGGGGGAACAATTTGAGTGTATATCTGTAACAAAAGTAATCTTGACAATATGACTGTACTATTACTAACTGAAGATGGTAGAAGCATCAATAAATCTGAAATGAAATGTAGGTGTTCACTAAATAATTTTGTGCAGCCTTTGTGGGAGAAAAATATCAATGTTATAAACGTCATACAGTAATAATGAAATAATTTCCATTTCTATTGACTTAAGTGTTGTTAAATAGCAGCTACTGAGCTAAAAGCTGTTTTAATCAGTGACTCTGAGTAAGTCACATTCAAAGAAGCTGAGAAACATCATGGATTATTTATGTTGACCTACACTAAATTTGGGAACATCAGCAAGGTTTCAGGGATATTTAAGAAAGGTACATTTTCTCATTATTTAAGAAAGGTAAGGAGAGGAAGCTGGAAGGTGTTAGAGTGAAAAAAATATTTTCCATCAACAAGAGGGGCATTCCTACAGTTACTTAACAATTATTTCAAGACCAGTCTGTGTAAGGAATGTTCATCTCCCATGAGGGAACAGACTCACAAAATGAGTACAGAAATTTGTGATTTTGTGATGAACGGCCAATGTGTGCTTCTGTCAATTTTCTGTGCCTTTTCCACAGAAAATCTGAGAACAAATTCATGTTTTTTCCACCCTCCAGATGCTGAACATATAAAAAGAATGAAGGCAAGGAGAGCTGGGTGAAGTCTTGAGAAGGATGCACACAACAGCTGGGTTCTGTGGGGTTCTCTGATGCTCTGTTACTTTTATCAAATTGACCAATGTATGGAGGGAATTCAGTGTACAGAGGGAATTCTGTGTGGTGACTTTGCGAGACTTGTCTGGGTTGATGAAGCTGAATTTGACGATGGATGTTGCCTTATATGTGCAGAAATGAGTAAATGAATCCTGACAGGTCCCGGAAGTTTCAGCCCTGAAAAAGTGCACAGATGAGAAATGCAAACTGAAAGGTGATTTGAAAATGCTTTTTAGGACACAGGCAGATCCAACGTTGATGGGAAAAAGAAGATGAAGGGAGTACGGCCGTCTCCTTCAGAGGATGACGGAAAGAATTTCACTTATGGAAGGAGCAGAGGGAAGGAGGGTTAATGGCAACATGAAGGATTGCTCAGACTACACACAGTGCTGCAGAAGAACTTTGGATGAATGTATAAAAAAGCCTTCTTTATGCTCATAAAAGGTGCAATAATCTGAACTGACTGAACTCATTGATTCTAACAAGGAGTTGTGACTGCCATCAGAACATTATACAGTGTAAGAGCTGAATTTTCACAGGTCAGGCTCAAGGGACTGAAATACTATCTCAATATATTTCTCAACATCTGAATAGAGATTTCTAAAATTTTGTTGTGTGATGTGTTACAAATTTAGGAAGAAAAACAAAATACCAATGATCAATCTGGTTGGATATACATGGACACAATCTCCCAGATCAAACCAGCAGAGAGGCAGGTGGTTCCCTTGCTCAGAATGCAATCCTTTGCAGAGAGGTGAAAAAAATTCAATGTATGCCTGGCTTCCTATGCAAAGAAGGGTCCAAAATACAGATGATGACAGCCTGGTACAGTTGGTTGGATGAAGAAGTGGCCTAACAAGCTGTTCACAAAGAACTTAGCTAAGAGAAGACAACAAGGTGATGCCCCACATGCCATATGTGTACAAAACAAACAAACAAAACCAGCAATATACTGGGTTTCTTCAAGCTCAGAAGAGGTAAAAAAAGGGGGATCCAAAGCTACTGAC
This sequence comes from Nicator chloris, assembly GCA_013400495.1. NCBI lineage: Eukaryota > Metazoa > Chordata > Aves > Passeriformes > Pycnonotidae > Nicator > Nicator chloris. The sequence continues at coordinate 97,485 of WAAE01001528.1, forward strand.
ATTGAAGGCAGCTCCTTCCTCCTCCATGGAGTACAGGAGAGTTAGATGTATATTTTAAAAGCTGATGGCACTTGCTCCTTTTGGCGTGTCCTTACTGTCCATAGTCACAAGGCCACCTCTGAGTGCAGCTGCCCCCTCTTTGTCGCCTGATTTGGGAGCTTTTGTCCTGGCAGTGTTGATTCAATCTGACTGTAGCTCAGCCATAATCCATGTAAAAAGGAAACACAGTTAATCAAACAGAATGTTCCTCTGCTAACACATTAGCAAAAGTGCCAGTTGCACTTTCCTGATTCGGGAATTTGATCTTTGGAGAGATGATTGGTCGGTTTGAGAAAGTTTGGTGCAATTCACTGATTTTGGATCAGATTACTGCAACAGTACTGTAAAATGGAGAGAGTCGTTGCAATCAGCTTGGTGATGAGTGATTGCTGTTGTTACAAGGCCCATGAACAAGAGGGTATTAAAGGAGATTAAAGACTATTTTTAATCAAAGGAAATTAGTTTATCATTAGTATTATTACAAAAAAATAGATGGGACTGGGTTATGAATCCCCCTTGGCATTAGGGAGGAAGATTAAACGTGAAAGACATGAGATTGTTGTTCTATAAATTCACACTGCAGACATTTCTAAACTCGTCTGCAAACACCATTCCACAGTTCTGAATTAAGCAAAAAAAGACAAGCGTGAGCAGAAAAAAGACAAATGTCGATACCAAACACGTATTTTGCTATCCTGGTTGTGAAATGAGTTTCTTAGACAGGATCTGACTTTGGACACCTGGCAGCAAGGTTCCTGTAAAGGTAAGGCTGTCAGGGACCCTGCCTATAATCAATTTGTATGGCTGGGACTCCCCATTTCCCATACTACCAAGGTGTGTTAGCAATCATTGTTCAACAGAGAAAAGATCACAGACCCAATCAAAAAAATTCAGATTATATTGTCAGGGCCCAAATCATCGAGTATTTTATCTAGGTTGTCTGTGAGACATTAGCACTTTAATAATCAGTACCATAAGGTTGCTTTTAATGACCAAAGAACATTTTTGGCTGTATTATTTTACTTTCCGAAGTATTTATTGTACCTTTTATGAGTCCCTGCTCTCTCATGTCACAAAACATACAGGACAATATGCTAAAGCATTAATTTTCCTGGCAATTTTTCTAAACATGGATTCCCTAATGCACACAGAATGAAATGCTATGGTTATCAGTAGAAATGTGTCCTCCTCCAGCAATTCTATATTCTAATAACAAATTGAACTGACAGAGCAGCTTTTAACCTTTCATACTGGGCAGATTAACATGATTTCAGCTGATGGATCAGAACAGGTTAGGATGACCTTGGATCTTCCTCCACTGAGTCTTGTGGTTTTTGCTAGGTCACTTTCCTGAGGAAACAAGCTAATGGGATTATGTTCTCTGTATACCCATCTTCTGGCCTTACTGCTAATTTTTAAACCTATTGATGAATTCTGGACTACTTTGTCAGACCAGCATTTCTTGTCTTCCTACAAATTCTGTGAAAATGAGCAGCTGAATAAGTTATAAACTGATGGTCCCTGTGAAGGAACAGCTGCAATATTGGCTCAAATACAGTGCCTGGCACGGGAAGATCCAGGAGAGACCTGTTGTGATTGATCTGAGGAACCCTGACAACTCACACCTGATTAAGCACTAGGTAACCCAAAGACAAGGCTCTCTCCTAAAGCAAACCAATTTCCCACAGCCCTGCTGCTCATCACCAACTACTTAATTCGTTTATAATTTTAAGTGGTCTTTCAAGGTGAGAAGTGATTCTCAGAGGGTTTTTCTCAGTGTTTGCTGATTTGAAATTAGATGTACTGGCTCTCTCCTTGCAATCTGCTTTTCATAATGGTATTCAGTAGAACTCTGAAATTTTAATCCTGCCTGATCACAAGAAATGGATTAGTGTGGAGGGTTCGACATGCATATGGCAAAGCTCATTTGGCTTTAGACATGAAATATTCCTAAGCCTCTAAATTTTAGGGCAGGGTATATTTGAAGGGTCAGTGTTAGAGAACTGTGTTGCTATATATGTAGAAGAGAATTTATGTTTATAGAATTTGTAGGAGAATTAATGTTTTAACATTATACTTCTGTGACATCAGAAAAAGGTTGGGTTTGGAATTGGCAGAATAAATAAACTGAATATTCTAATGAATAATTCTCAGGGCCAATTTCTAGAGATCAGGGGGAGAATGCAAAGGAGCTGGCTGCAATTTCCTGAGTCACTCTTGTTCTGTCATTACCTTTGCCACCAGCGTCCTTTCTCTTTAAGAAATTGCTCAGTATTCTTGAGGCTTCACTGACACTGTCCTTTGAAATACTTCCAGAGCATTTAGAATTCCTGGAATCCTTAAATGAAGCCAGTAGATTAAGCACTTGATTTTGGCTTTAAAAGAACAAGCAAGTGTGTTTCAGAAGCACATCCATTGTACAGCCTCGATGTTCTAAAAAGGAAATTTTTCATGTGCTGCAAGCAGGCACGAGCAGAATGTCACCAGAGTGACACAGAAACTTGATCTAAAAAATATGAAGGTTGTTTAGGAGATGTTTAAAGATGCAGAAACACTAAACACTTCATCAATACACACTCATTTACATTAAAAACATCTTCACCCTCTCAAGTTTACAGATAAAAGCAAATATTCATGAACCCTGCTGGGTCAGGCCATGGCCCTTTTATTCCACTATAGCAGAAGTGAATGGAAAATAGGAAAAGTGATAGCAGTGAGAATTAGACAGTTAGAAACACATTGCTGAAAATGGAAGCTAAAAATGTCAATGAAAATTTGATGGCTCGTACAGATCCCAGTCAGGACCTAAGGAAATTCAAGCAATGCTGTAGGACTGAGCCTGTCTAAGGATTTAAAAATAGTCAGTTAGAATACAGAAGGGAAAGATAGCTCCAATGAAAGTGTTTCTACACCTTTGGGAAGAACCATGATGAGATCCTCATAACTTACATGGATAAGAGAAAATAGTTTGTATTTCATTTGCAATTAAAAGAATCTAAACATGCTAATTTTTTAAAGCAGGTGTTTTTCAGTCAGGGAGGTTGATGAATCAGTTGCAGAACTTCCAGGACATTTTATACAAATGGTAGTAAGCTTGGGAACTCGTAGAAGGTTATGAGCAATATGAAGTGATAATATTGAGTTAAATGTCTTTAAACAGAAAGATAGTAGGTTTAGATTAGAAAGTAGGAAAAAACTCTTCACTGTGAGATTGGTGAGGCCCTGGGACAGGTTTCCCAGAGAAGCTGTGGCTGCCCCATCCTTGGAATTGTTCTCAGCCAGGTTGGATGTGGCTTGGAACAATGTGGTCTAGTGGAAGGTGTCCCTGCCCATGGCAGGGGGTTGGAACAAGATGATCTTCAGGGTTCCTTCCATCCCAAAATACTCTATGATTCTCTGATTTTCCACTCCATTGTTTCTATTTGTCAAACATAGTTACTCTTGCATTCTGGATTCAGCAGACTTTGAACATGACTCTTTCCAAGATCGTGCTAGAATAAAAATTTTGATACCAGCCAAGCTCTTTGTGGGATCAGTGTTTAACAATTAATTTCTGACCTACTGCCAGAGGCAAGGACAAAGCTTCTATAGTCACAAAACCCAGAAAATGAAATTTGCATTATAAAACCAGGCGCAGAACTTTTCCTGAAGATTTCCTTTTCAATAGCACCTGGTATAAGTTGCAATAAAATAGAACATTAAGCCTCGTCCATCTTTGATCCTGCAATAGCTCGTGATGCTTCTGCAACTTCTTAATCAGAAATCATGACTCAATCCAGGCCAGTGAGAGCTTTTAACTGCCCAGTGACACTCAGCTGGAATGTGGCTGGCTTGAAGATAAAATATTTTAAAATTTCTAATATAACTTATCTGCAAGAAACTTATTGCATTTCCTTTCTGTTTGGTGTACTTTTACCTTGTTGGTGACCAGAGCTTTGCTATGATTCCAACAGAGCCACTGTGCCATCCATTCTTATGTTGTTTGCTCAAAACACAAGGGACAAGGCACCTTTGGGCCAGTTTTGATTGTCCCCACTTTCTGTGACATTGATGGTGATAAACTGCTCTGGAATTACAGGGGCTAACTCAGAAGCTGACTCATCTTGCACAGCTCACTAATATAGAAGGTGTATTAGTATTTGCTTTTATAATCTAGAGATTTCATTTATGACCTAGAAACAATATCAAAAAAGTCCCAAAGAAGGCATCATAGGACACATGAGAAATACTTAAGAGATTTATGTGACACTGAAACCTCAAAGAAGGCATCATAGGACACATGAGAAATACTTAAGAGATTTATGTGACACTGAAACCTCAAAGCATCACCACGAACCTGTCTTATACATACAGAATATGCTGGACTAATTTAAGGTACAACACATGAAATACACACTTCTCAAATCATGGGCAAAAATGTCTTTGTGAATGAAACACAGATATATTTTAACAACCAAATAATCCGAATCAATCATAGAATCATAGAGTGTTTTGGGTTGGAAGGAACCTTAAAGATCATCTAGTTCCAGTCCCCTGGTCACTTATGAGGTTTAGCAATCTGTAATACTCAAGTGTTGTTGACACCTAGAGCTGGTGAGAGAGAACACAGCAAAATTAGAAGTTTATTATGATAAATACCTAAGGAATAACAACAAAGAACCAGAGACTGGAACTGGTAGCGCTTATTATTTTGTTTATATCTTAGCATGTGTCCAAGAGATTAATTGGAGCTTAATTGACAGCACAAATAGACAAGGCAGCATCTTTTTGGATGTTTCCTGGGTGCCCCAATGGAGTTCTGTTTCCTCTGTTGGCTTTGTGTTCAAATTATTTCAGAGTTATTCTGTTCAAATGGTTGGCCTGACTCTGACTAGTACAAAATATTAAATTTAAGTGATCATTAAAAAAAAACCCCCAACTTTTTAAAGAGCGTCTCAATGCCTCGAATTTTTGATGTTTAAATCTGCCAGTTCTGACTGAGCCCTTTAAATAACACTAAAATGTACTGATTCAGGGGGGATAAAACACAGAGAGAAAGATTTGTCCCAGAAGCTGGTTGGGCAGCAGGGATGAATGAGAGTCAGGAAAAGGGCTGAGTATTGGCTGTGTCCCCAGAGCTGCAGCCAGCACAGCTGTGCTGCTGCAGGCACAGCCAGGCAGGAGCAGGCACTCCGAGTGTGCACACACCTCCCCAGGGCTGGGAATGTCTCTTCCCAGGGCTGGGAATTCCTCTGCTCCCACCCCTTCTTCAGGGCAGCTGAGACAGCAGAATTAACACAAGGCTTTGGTTTTGATATCTGGCACAGGCCAACAATATATTGAAACCCTAAGGGAAGAAAAAAAAAAAAGAAAGGAATTATGCTTCAGAGATGTCTCTGTGCGAAAATGCTGCATTTTATTCACTTGGTTAGGCTGGGACTGCAAAGAGAATTGAAGGCCCTGCGAGAACAAAATGCCATAACACAACCACAAGGCCTCTGACATTGCAAAAACCTCAGAAATAATGAGGTGGAGGAGCAGATTTTAAACCTTTACAACTCTTAGAATGCTTTCCCAGGAATTCCGAGTGCTACTGCCTCCCTTGTGCCATGGATTGTGTGTGATGTCAAGAGTGACTATGCTAGCAAGGTGTTTTTGTAAAATGTTTGTATCTTCCCTGGGCCTTTTTAGCTGGTTCCAGCTCAGGTTGAAGAAGTGCACTTTGTTCAAGCCCCTGTTGCCCTCAAAAGTGACCACACAGTTACGATTCACATCAAAATATTTGGTGAAAGTAATCAGACACATTTAATCTTGAAGTGCACTTTACTGGATTCAGAGCTGAATCCCCTTGCTCAGTATTGGGCCTGCTGAGGGAGACCCAGTGTGCTCCAGGAATATTTCTTTATTTGTTGAAATGAAATGACCATCATAAAGGTCAGATGGATGATAAAGTGATACCACACTGATGCTGTGATTCAAACTGGAGGTCATATAAACAGACACCGAAGCTTTTGGCTCCTACTAAAATCCCAGTATTCATGATCCAAGTTCTGTTTCCCTTGTGCATCCTGGCCCAGTCCTGTCCTGTGGGCTCACCTCACAAAGCAAGAATATTTCTGCTACTCAATGTTCCTTATGAAGGAATTAGAGCTTAATTTCTCACCAGATCATAACTATTATTTAAGGAAGTCAATTCATGATAGCTGATGATAAGTTTTAGAAGTGTTTTTAAGCCTAGAGATGTCCTGCAGAGTGCTGAGCTTTTCCTACTCAAACTCAGAACCAAAGCCAAAAGTAGATCAGAAACTACAGTCTTGCCAGACATGCAGCCAAATTCTCTAATGCTCCATGGCTGCCTTTAAAATGAGAAAAAGTCAACTGATGGAGAGCTAATAAAATATTGTCCTACCATAAAAAGACTATAAAGTGGGAATACACACTGAATGAAATGGTGAAAAAGTCAACAAAGGCTATGGTGACTCTTCTTCTGTTATTTGAAGGCTATTTATTCTCTAACTTCTTGAAATCAAAGTGACCTGGGTAAGAGGGGGAGTCAGAGAGAAGGGAACAGATGCTGCTGACACGAAGGAAATGGCAACTCTTCCATTATGAAAGAGCAGCAAGGGAAGAGTGGAGCCAAGCACAGACAGGCAACAGATCCTTAGGAAAAGAGAGAGGAGAATTGCTATTATCTCACTGCAAACACAGAATCACTGCAAAGGTGACACCTTGGTGAAATAGGAAGAGAATTGTTATTCACCTCTTTCTTCTCTTCCTGAACATCACCTCTAAAATTTCTGGGTTTTTTCCCTCAGGCTGGATTCTGGTGACGTCAGCTTTCACAAAAAAGAAAATATTTTCTGGAACAACTGACATAATGACATAAAGTCATGTATTTCATAAAATTCAAAGGACAGGCTGATAGTTTAGGTTGTGGTCTATTTTCAGATACGTTCCTTTTAAACTGTTTTTCTTTGAAATTTTATGTCCTTTACACAATAGGAAATGCACTAGGATTAAGCCCAGTAATTATAAGAAACATTGCATAATAACTGATAGGCAGAGAAATACCAGTTCTAGCTATGTTAAATAAATGTAGGTAGCATCAGAATCCCAAATGTAAACATTAATTTTTAACCTTCATGTTTGGTTTAGGTCATGGGCCAAGCTGAAAAACAAAGTAACAATTACATAATGCATTCACTATACTGAAAATTTGACAAAAATATCTCACTTGTACCTGACCAAATATTGGCCTTAAACACTGTAAATATTGTGGGGTTTTTTTCATTCCAGCAGTCCAAGGCCTGACCTTTACTGTCAGTTCCATGTTCAAAACACCATCATCACGTTACAAATCATGAGACAGAATGAATCTTTCTGTCTTTTTCTTTTCTTCTCCCACAATTATATTGAACATAGAAAACAGATGCTGTTTTTTGAGCCATATAAATTAAAAGGCATTTGAAATCTGCAAACTTTCTGATTTTTAATTAAATTATAAATGTAATACTGAGTATAAGATGAGAGGAGTTCAGTTAGGAAATGAATAGCAATCAGGTCAGGAAATCATCTTTCTACAACACTGACCTTCTAGAAACTGGGTTTAATTTCTCATAATCAAAGTGTACCAAATACCAGTGTAAGACACTAAAATCCAGCAGTGTATTCTGGCAGAACCAGCTCTTGATCAAACACAAGCCTCTCACAATGCATGTGGCTACAGTCCCAACTCCCCCATCCCAAGGAAGTATGCATTTCCAAATTGGGCAAAACAGGGTAAATACGTTGATTTTTTAACTAAGACTGATAATTTCAGACTGTTGAGTCAAAGGGGTCTTTTTCCTTGGAGATCTATCAGTTTAATTCCTTTCCACCATTAGAGTTCTTTGCCATACAGACTCACACAGGCTGATAAAGGAGTTTACCTTGGCTGTCTGATGCTCTGTGCAGAATAAACAACTGTCAGATTCCAGCACGAAGATCTCAGCCTGTCAACATCTGGCTCAGACCCCGAGAGCATGGACAGCCCTCCTGCTGTGCTTCTCTTCCTGCACTGTCCAAAACTACTCCATACTGTGGTGTGATCACCTTCCAAATTAGCTTTCATTTCCTCCCTTCTGAGAAACCAGAAACAATCCCAGTTCCTTTTAAGAGAGAGAGAGATGTTGCTCCCTGTTAGCATTAAAACCTTGAAGGGTGTATCAGAACAGGTTAAAATTATTACTGAAATGAACTCTGTTTTCTTGCAAAAAATAGGGTAAGGCAGAATGTATCAGAGGATAATTATGACAGTGATTTAATCTGGTTACTTATAACTCTATTTCTCATTCTTATTTGCTCCAAGACTGTGGCTTTTAAGGCTGAAGATTTCCTCTGTGGTATTTGCATGCTGCCCTTTGCAGCACTCACCCAATCCCAGTGTGTGAACAGTAGGTGTGAACCTGCTTTCAGTGTGGATTTGTGGCTAAATAGCAGCGTGGCCCCTCTCACATCCACTCTGTCCGCTAAACAAGCACAAACCTTTCAGAGAAGATTCAAGGGGGAATCTTCTTGCCTGTTATTGTCCGGGAAAAAAATGCACCTCACTGACACAGCCCAGAGTCAAGGATGAGTTCAGAATACAAATGTTAATTTAACTTTATGCTAACGAGTGCCTACAAATACACACCATTGCCAGAAGCAGATGCATCACTTTCTTGGCATTTCCATGGCCTGAATACTGAATCAGCTCCTGGGTAGTTGGCTTGATAGATTTGATTCATTGCAAATGAGAGAACTGGAGAATTGTGGCCAAGGAAAACTTTTGCAATTATCACTTTCCCTAAGTGAGGGAGAAAAGACAGTTTATGGTTCTAATTCTAGCTTGGGAGTGCAGATAGGATAACACAACAGTGGTGTCAGTGTAATAACAGGCAGGTTGCATCTTGGTCTGGTAAATGAATATTCTGATATATATGTAGTACATATTAATAAAAATAAGTCTTTTATCTATATCATGATTCTGGGTTTTTTGTTTTATTAATTAAATATATATATACTTTGGCAGAAAAAAAAGGTTTCACGTGAAAAGATTTCAGCAGCATGTAAATTCACAGATTGCACTGTGAAATCTGACATTTGTAGCTGGCTAATATTTAAAACCTGTGAAATCCAAACTGCAAGTAATTTCATAAAGATTGGAACCCGTGAGGACAGGTATCCTTTGTATTTGTCTCATAAATACTTCATTACCTTTAAGACTTCCTTGCTTTTTTTTCAAATTTGATTGAAATCAGACCAATTCTAAGCCACTGTTGTGACAGAGTCACACGACTAATTGGTGTCATGAAAAGATCAGACACATTTATTGACTGCTCACTCTCCAAACTCCTGTCTGGGAATTACTCCCAGCAGCCAAAGCCCTTTGTGGAGCTTCCTATCATGCCAAAATGCCACGGGGAAGGAATTCAGCAGTACTCCAGAGCTTCTTTCAAGGCTGCATGTGCCACCCCATGGCCATCTACAGTATCTACAAACTGTGCTTCCTGTAGCAGGAATTATTCCAGCCACACAGCACATTTTTACAAGATCTCTCCAAACTTTGACTCACCATGCTTGAAGGACTTCTCAGGATCCCTGCTGGTTTTGCCTTCTGCTTTAGCTTACAGCTTCAGAAATCCTGTTTTGGGACATTCACATAAGCTTAGACTGCTAGAGGGAAGAAAAGCCTTTTTTTTTATTTTCGTTTTTTTTTTTTTTCTGTTGGATTCCTGTAAAGATTAAAGCAAGGGCCAGGAATCTTTATTTGCCTGAGCCCATATCTTAAACATTTAAGGAAATTGAAGCAGCATGTAAACATAACTGTAAAATAGCATAAAATGTATGCTAAGGGATGGCATGCAGGGAAAGAAAAGAACAGTGAATAAGAAAACAGTTTGTGGTGTCATTATTCCAACAGAATGAGAGACAGGTGCAAGAAAATCAGACCATTACCTGGGGAACAGGATCTTTTTCCTGTATGCTCATTTAGCATTTAACACCTGTGTAGCACTGGTAGGAAGGACACAGTAATAACAAAATGATGTCGTGTTCAAATGAATCCAAATTAAAATAGTTTAAAAAATGGCTCAGGAAACCACTGAGCCAATCTGTTCCACAGGCAGTAAATACAGGTGCTGCAGATGTTACTGTGGAGGCTTCCACACTGCTCCTGCACCAGACCCCCAAACATGAGAAGTGAGTGTGAAGAGACCATTGCTAACAAAAAGAGAAGGGGGAAGGTAGGGAAAAGCAGAAAGTGAGGAGAAAAAGACAAGAATAGACATTCTGACCATTCAAAGTTTACACATAGCCCAGCATTTGTTACCATATCTAAGTACAGCAGGCTGTGGTTAACACAAAATCCCCAGTACTGTTTTTCACTGTCATCATGAGATGACTTGCAAGACATTTTTTTTCTCTTGCCTCTTTATAGTCTGTAAGAGGAGTGTCCATGTTCAGTATTACCAAAAGAAAAGGCCCCCAAACCCAACCCAACCGAGTTATTTTCCTCAGGGGACCTTCCACTATCCCAGATTGCTCCAAGCCCCATCCAACCTGGCTGGGAACACTTCCAGGGATGGAGCTCCCACAACTTCTCTGGGCAACCTGTGCCAGGGCCTCACCACCCCAAATCCCCAAGAAAACAAAAGAAAACACTCTAAAAAAAGTCCCAACACACAATTGTGCCATTAGCTGAAATAGTCTCTGAATCTGTGAATGGGAATGCTCTGAAGCCCAGGGAGTTTGTTTTGATCTTGGCAGCTGAAATGTTCTGAGCTCAGAACCTGCTGTCCCCCAGGGAGATGTGATTTTGCTTTTGAGATTGAAAAGGTCTTTTTGCTCCCCTCAAGCTCTCAGCTTACATATAAAATAAACTTTTACATGCTTATGGTAAATGCACTTAAAAAAGGAGGAAAAGCACCGTCTGTACTAGAATAGTCACAATACAGTCACAAATATCAAATATGCAAAGGAAGAAATGGATTCACCAGTTCTGTCTCAGAGGGACAAGTGGACAACTGGATGTCCTCAGACCACAGGTGACACAGCTCTGTGAGCTGCTCAGGCCAGGGCTTATGACAGAGGTCTTGGCTCCATCACAGTCTGAAACAAAGATTTGTAAGGCAGTTGACTAAATAAGGGCAATCATGAAAATATCAAAGTTGAGATTTTGCCAGAAAATGCTGTGACTTATTTGCATGGATAAAATCCACCTTGTGGCTGTCCTGACATGCACATGCTGTCCTGTGATACAATGAAATACAAGATCTGGATGGGATTTGATTTGTTTCTGAAGTCCAAGAGCCATAGAAACACCAACCATAGGGACTTCAGGGGGCTTCAAGCCACCTCTGTCTGGGTAAAACTTCTCAATAATCTTCAGTTACTTATTGCTTTGCAAAATGTTTCTGGTCTTATAATCATAAGGTTAACCAGGCCAATGCTACAATAAATGCCTGGTAGAACTTAGGCACTTACTCTGGTACACTGAAAACTTCTCTTTAAAGAAATACTTCTTAAATTTCAGCCTCAGAATTTGACTGGGCACTCTAAATATGCATTTTATTTTCATTCCCATGATACTGTTTGCTCTGAAGTCTCCAGTAGAGAATCATGATTGAATTATACAACATGAACTCAACCCATATGCAGAAATGCATACACAGAAGAAGTTAATAGTGTTTTTCTCCTTTTACACTAATCTTTTTCAGTTCTTTCTCCATAATTTTCTTCTTTTTCCCACTCGGAAAAAAAGAATCACAAGCATTACCTCTAGCCTGTTTCATTTCATTATAACTTTGCTCTCTTGAGTGGAGCCAAATAAATTTATTTTATTCAAGGGCTGCATTCCAAGTTAAGCATCAAATACCAATATCTAATCACCCAATGTTCCTTTTCTCTTTTTGCAGTGTCATATTTTCAATCTGTTTAAATCCTTCTAAACCAATCTTGGTTTGCAAATACCTACAGTAGTTTCTGCAGTCAAACTTGAGAAAAAACTCCCATACTTCCACCTGATTCTATGAGATTCCTTAAAGAATTTGTGGTAATCAGTCACCTTAAAAAGAGAACCACCCTAGAAAAGAAGCAGGTTCCCCAGCTTTTCAATTAATGGAAAGTTTTCTTAAAAAGAATGAGCTGTGAAAGCCAAAATAATTACTGCAGCTATTAAAAATGTCCTTTCTCAAAAATGGCTATGTGCTAAGATTACTCATCCAAAACCCTTTGGTTTGGTTTTCATCCCTACAGGGCTGATTTATTAATTTCTCCTTGCCAGAACAAAAAGATCCTTGGCTCAAGAGAGAGTGGCATTAAAAGCAAGCAGAATTCTATTTATAAACAACCTCAAATGCAAGCTGGAAGTACAGGAGTACCTGCAGCTCTAACAAACATCCCTGAACAGGGGAAGAAGGCACACCTGAGGAGGACAAGCTTGAAGTATTCAAGCAGAAAACAGTCCTTGAAATACTGCCAGTCTAAATTTGAATCTCCCCTCAACGGAGCGTCAAGGTTGTTCATACAAAGGTTATGTAAGTGACTTCCAATGCTTCCCTGCAAGAAAGGATGTGTAGGAACTCAGAATAATCAAATTGCTGTTGTTATGAAGCAGTGGCATAGCTTGCTTGTTTTTTTATATTTCCTTTTTAAAATCAAGACCTTCACATAGAGAAAGAAAAGAAAAAGGCAACAAAAAAATCGGTCGTTGTGGGCTCAAAGCTTCAGCTCCCACCAAGAGAAGGAAAGGAGAGGGAGTGTTTCCTTTCTTGCCAGCTGTCTGTAAATGGAGCCTGTGGAGCACTGATGCTTCAAAATACTCCAGATCCTTGTAATAAATTTGTCTTGTTAAAAGTTATTAACTTGGAATCATAAGAAACAGCTTCTAGTTTGAAGCATCTGTTAAAGTTTACCATGGATTCTTTAATAAGTCTTCTTCAAAGTGGGTGTTTCCCACTGTTTCTAATTATGCCAACAAAAATCATACTACCAAAATAAATCTTTCCTTCATTTCCACTTTGAAATATTTTAAAATTCTGCCTGCAACTGCAACAACACCACCGGACAATTGACATAACTTTGATTTTTTGTAAACTACAAATTTGGAGAAAATAATGATTACAGGAAGGTTGGTTTGTTGTCTGGTTTTTTTTTTTTTGGCTTTTCGTTTTTTATGAGTCTGAAGGTGACAGATGATTCCACTGTACTTCTCAATGTGAATATAATTTGAAATGTTCAAATATGCAATTTTTATAGGCACTTCTGACAAAGACATGAGGGGTCTGAAGCACATTCCTGCTTCCTAGATATTACCTGATCCACATATGGCAGGAGCCTGCACCAACAGAGTCCTTGGTCTCTGCACCCTCACTAAGAAAAATCCATTGATTCTTGATCAAAGCACTTTTAAGGGTCCTATTTTTGTAATCAGCAAGATTTTCTGGTTCTATTTTATAGAGATATGTGCAAAGAGTCCTGTTTTGATGCAGTTCCTTTTAAGAGCCCTTTGGTCAAAGCTCCCACCTGAAGCTTGAGGTATTTGATTCAAATAGTTATGAATCCAGCAGAATTGAACTGGAAATGGATCCCTGCAATGCATGAAGTGTTCTAGAAACTTGGTTGTTGATTTTGCTGGAGAATAGTGAGCAGTGACATCATAAATGTAGTAATTATTATTTCTTTTCTATTTCCACCCAAAATGTATGGATAGCATTTGGAACTTTTTTTTTGTTATAGATGAAGATAAACCAAGAAAAAAATACTAGATTCTCTAAAATTTGCTTAGAAATTCAGACATTATTTACATTTCTGTTTACAACTGAAATCTTCTTTACATTTAAATTAAGTGCCCTTTATACTAAAGGCACTGAAAATTAAAAACAAGTATATGAACAAATCCCACTGATGTGTATTTGCTGTCCTTTTTGACATGGCTTCATCTGTGGGAAGGAGTCTGGAGTACACAAAGATGAGCTCTGGGGAGTTTTGACATAGACTTTGGGATGCTCAGGGTTGTGTATTTTGGATATTACTCCAAATCGTGCAAGTTGGGAGGAAATTTTTATTAGAATGAGAGAAAAATGAAACCATTTACATAAATCCTTGGTAATAATGAGAATGATCATGATAAAAATGCGAGACTGGAACCACCTTCCTATTTTTCCTAAGTTCCCAGTGAGGCTGACCTCTTGGAAATTCTGCAGAGTATGTAAGCCCTGTGAATGTTTTAAACAATACAGTTTTAATCTAATATAGCACTGCAAATGCTGAAGAGCCTGCAGGCCAACAGGCAGATCATTCAAATGTAAAAACAAATTTGACTGGAGTCTAAACAATGTTGGCCTCTGTTGTGAACTATAGCTTTCTTTTGACGTGGAAAGAGAGAATGCATTTTGCCAAGAGGGGATTAGCTTGGAAAGCCTCTGTAAATGATACTGTGATGAAAATAAACACTTTCACAGCTGGCCATGAGGAACCTCAGAGATCATGCCTCGTGTCAGGAGTGCTCATTAGCTTTTGGCTGCAGCCCATGTCTTGGCCTGAGGGAAATGATGAGAACTAAATCACTGATGTCAATCATTTCTCTGCACGGTGACACTGCAGTTCTTTGCAGTGAGGTGCCACTGCTGTTCGTAGTGTCCTTGCTAGTGAAGAGTCATTTCTGGAAATGCTCTGCTCCCTTTACACCTGTACTTTGTCAGCTCTAATTTCTCAGTCTTCCCTCTCCTTACTTATCATCGTGCTCCAATTTCTCTCTCCTGGTTTTTTGTTAACAGGTTGGAAGGTTCACAGTGATTTCTTGTTCACCCTTATGGGCATCTCCTGCTCTGACTGCTTTTGTTTGGTGTCAGTATCTCCCTCTGCCTTTTCCCCACATCCTCTCCCAAGGGAAAATGGACTGAGCTGCAGCAGTTCCATCTCCCTGTTGGGGTGTGAAGAGTCAGGGAATCCAGAAAGCCACATGTGTGTCCTGCTGGAAAAAGGCATTCACACATTTCTTCTCCCTTTATCTGCCGAATTTCCGATCACAGAGCTCTTGCTGGTTCCAGCCCAGCTTCCAATTCAAGGGTTAGCATTGGAAGGGGGAATAATTTTTCATAGGAGATCATTTGATATATAAGAGCCTAAGAAAAAGACAGGATAAAACTTCCTTCTGAAAAGGAGCTTATGTCTCCAAGTCATGCAAGAATAAAAAAAAATTCAAACACAAACCACAAATACAAACAACCCCAAAACCCAACAAAAAAACCCTGCAAAACAAAACAATAAAAAAAAAACAACAACAGAAAACCACACAGCAATCCTTTCACATAATACAGAAACTGAGACAAAAATCTACAGGTATAAGAAAAGTGAAAACCCCTTTTTATGAGGAAGAATCTCAGAAAATATTTGGAAATTAACTACATACATATATGCAGAAAACTTTGACAGCTAAGCAAATCCAGATAATGTTTCAGCCTTAATTCTTACAGAATTCCAAATTTTCCTTGTTGTTGTTCAACAGTTCTGTAAGTTCCCTACTTATTAGACACATTTATATACCATATTATTTAAATACCATACATTAGATCAGTTAGAAGAAAAGAAATCCTAAAAAGGGCACAAGGCTCACCTCCATCTTCTTCATCAGGTTATTTTTCAACCAAAGTACGTTGAACTTTTTTAGAGCTTCCAGATTTTCAGTCCTGGAAATTTCACTGCAATAACAATAAATCTTTTACAAATTTACACATTTTTGAAGACCATCTATTTTCTGTTTTCTCAGAAGAATTATTACTTTGCAGCACTGAAAACAAAATGTCACTTTTTAAATCAAAATATTTATAACTTGCAGAAAGCTGTTAGGTAGCTCCAAATAATTTGGCATCCCACCCTCTGTGCAGAATTCTGAGAAAGCTTTTCTATCAAGGCAACCAAGTAGTAGCAGCTACAACAAATCAATAATTGTATGGTTTAAGATAAAGTATTATTTTCATTTAAGTGTCTTGTATCTAACCAGTTTCCTGCAGAAAGTTTCAATTTTTTTTAATTATTTCAAATGAGAGAGAAAAAAATCCAGAAAGAGGTTCTGGATTGCAGAACCCTCTAATAAGTAATATTTGATCCATATATAAAATGGGACTTTTCAATACTTAAATGAAAAAGTGCCAGATCCTGATTGCTTTGAACCGTGCCTTCTTCCTTGAACAGAAGAAAGGAGTGCTTGTAAAAGAATATGATTATTGTTCTAAAATGCTGGAAATTGTATAAATTTGTCTGGAGAGGAAACTCATATTTAAATTCCCATCAAGCAGCACAGGAATCCACAGCTCCTTGAGCAACAGGCAGGTCTGAAACTCTTGGAAATACTTTATCCAAGGAAAATGGTATATGTATATATATATATTTGAGGAGCATTTTGTGCATGCAAACTTGGAATAATCTGAGAAAACCAATTCTCTTTTTGGTCCCTCTTGATCCCCATAAAATGATCCATTACATCTGTACTGGAAATGCAAATATTTTTCTATTTATGTCCATGCTGTAAAAAATGCATTATGCAGTAGGACATCTCAGTGCCATTACAGCCAATCAAAGGCAGCTGATTAACATCAGATGTGTCTTTTAAAACTTTCTCTGCATTGAAATGTGCAGTGTTTGCAATTTTAGCCCTGCTTAGTATGTAGCAATTAAGTAGCTCTTCTTCTGCTCCCAAAGCACATTTGCAAAGTATTACAGGTGTACTTTATACCACGCCCCAAAATGCACCTTCCTTCTAAAATAAAATATATTACAATTATTTTGAAACGTTTTTC
>WAAE01001529.1:12939-26018 GCA_013400495.1 Nicator chloris
GCTGCTCCGGCGGGTTCAGGAGCGGCGCCTGCAGCGGCTCGGCCGGCAGGAGGCGCTGCAGGGACTGCGGGAGGCAGCGGCCAGGTGAGGGGGGGACAGGGGAGGGGACAGGGGAGGGAGGGACAGGGGAGGGGAGAGACAAGTGGGGGACAGGTGAGGGAGGGATCAGGTGAGGGGGTCATGGGAGGGTACAGGTGAGGAGGATCAGGTGTGGAGTTTGGAGACTGGGATTTTGCAGGGGGGTGGGTCCAGGGGTCCTGAGAGGGACCCAGGAGTTTGGGGGACCCCCAGCTTGGGGAGGGGTCCTTAGGGTGGGGCAGTGCCCAGGGGGACTCAGTGGGTGTCCAGGTGGGGCTCCTGGGATTTTGGGTGGGGGGACCCAGGAATTTTGGGGGAGTGCCAAGAGAGGGGTTGGGGGGGGATCCCTGAAGGTCCCCCCATTTTTGGGGGGTGGTTGTGTCCCCCCCATCCATCGACTGTCATTGGCTGCAGGGTGGAGGCCTCGTGCCAGCTGTACCAGGCCCTGGCGGGGGTCCAGGTGCTGCCCCCCTCCCCAGAGACCCCCGAGCTGGAGCTGGAGCTGGGACCCCCTCCTGGCTCCCCCCATTCCCTGCCCCACCTTCACCTGTGCCTCACCCCCAGCGGGGGGGTCCGACTGCAGGTGAGGGGCCTAGGGGCATTTTGGGGGGCTGGGGAGGATTTGGGGGCTGGTGGGGGGAATTGGGGGCTGAAGGGGCACTGGGAGGGCTTGGGGAGGATTAGGGGGAGCACTTGGAGAGCTGCAGGGGGAGTTTTTGGGGGTCAGGAAGGCTGTGAGGGTGCACTTAGGGCTTGGGGACTGATCTGGGGGTGTCTGGGGGGTTTTGAGGTCTCACCACCCTTCCCTTTTTCCCCCAGGGACCCCCCCTGGGGCTGCCCCCTCCCCTGGGCCCGGGGCTGCTGGAGCTGCAGCAGCGCTGCTGGGAGGGCTGGAGCCTCTGGGCAGAGGTGACACACCTGAGGAACAGGTGAGGGGGTTGGGGGGGGTCGTTGANGGGGTCTTTGGGGCAGTTTGGGGGGCTTTGGGGTAAGTGACAGGGTGCAGGGTGGATGGGGGGGGCTCTCCCCAATGCTTTGGTGACCCCCCAGGTTTGCTCTGGACTGGCAGCCGGAGTTGGGGCTCCTGCAGGTACTGGGGGGCCCCCAGGGTGCCCAGACCCTCTGGACGCTGGAGCTGGAGCCGGGGTACCCCCAGAGCGGGGGGGTGCGACTGCTGCCCCCCCCCAAGGGAGCCCCCCTCATCCCTGTGAGTCCTCTGGGGGCTTCCTGGGGCAGTTTGGGGTGCCTCAGAGGGATTTGGGGCATCTGTGGGGCAGCTTTAGGGACCCAGGGCAATTTGAGGGTCTCTGGGGGTGGGTTGGGGATCCTGGGGGGGGCACCTGGGGGGGTTTCAGGGTGATTTTGGGGGAGTCTCAGGGGCACTGAGGGGTGCCTAGAGGTCATTTGGGGGTCCGGGGGGGGTCACTTGAGGGTCCTGAGGGTGATTTTGTGTGTCCCAAGGACATTGGGAGATCCTGGGAGTGGTTTTGGGGTCCCTGGTGGGTCTGACGGTGGTTTGGGGGTGGGGTCCCAGGGACAATAGGGGTTCCTGGGGGCAGTTTTGGGGTCCCTGGTGGGTCTGAGGGCAGTTTCGGGGGGTCCCAGAGGCCCTTGGGCATCCCAGGGATGGTTTTAGGGTTCCTGGTGGGTTTGGGGGGTGCTGGGAGTGACCCCCCAAACCCCTTTTTCCTCCACAGGCACCGCCAGACCCCCCCACTCTGACCCGCTGGCTGGAGCTGCTGGTGGGGGAGGGTCCCTGAGGGGCCCTGCTGAAAACGGGGGACCCCCCTCTGTCCCCCCCCAATAAAAACCCCGCTGCACCCCAATAAACTCCCAGCCACCCCTTCCCCAGCTCTGTCTCACCCCCCAAAAAATAGGATTTCTGGGGTTTGCAGGAGCAGCTTTATCGTGGAGAGGGGGCTCCGGGGGTGGGGGGTTTTGGGGTGCTGGGGGTCCCCCGATGGGGGGGTCCNTGGGGGGGTCCCTACGGGGGGGGTCGGCGCGGGGCCGCTTGGGCTGGTTGCGCTCGGGGTGCAGCAGGATCACGTAGACCTTGGGCGCGTAGAGGAGCCCCAGCGGCACCGAGGCCGACAGCGACATGGACACCGTCAGCGTGGCCGTCTGCACGTGCACCTGCACCCCGAAACGGGTAACCCCTGAATCCCACTGACCCCAGAAACTGGTAACCCCCAAATCCCACTGACCCCAGAAACCGGCACCCTTAAATCCCACTGACCCCAAAAACCGGCACCCTTAAATCCCACTGACCCCAGAAACAGGTAACCCCAAATCCCACTGACCTCCCCAAACCCAACTGTTCCCCAGCCCAGCTGTCACAAGGGCTCATGGACACCGTCAGCGTGGCAGCACATGCAGCTGCACCGCAAAAACGGTACCCCAAAAATCCCACTGACCCCAAAAACCGGCACCCCCAAATCTCACTGATGCCCAAATCCCACTGACCCCAAAACAAGGACCCCCCCAAATACCCCTGAAGACCCCCCAGGCGGCCTCCAAACACCCCCAGGGACCCCCAAAACACCCCCAGGGACTCCCCAGATGCCCCCAGAGACCCCCAGCTCCCCCTCCTCACCCTCTCTGCCGACTGGGCGGCGCCGAAGAAGATGGGCCCGAAGGCGAGCCACACCACGCAGGTGGTGTACATGGCGAAGCCGATGGGCTTGGCCTCGTTGAAGGTCTCGGGGACGCCGCGCGCTTTGACGGCGTAGACGGTGCAGGTGAGCATGAGCAGCAGGGCGTAGGCCAGGCAGGCCAGCGTGGCCCCCTCGGCCATGTCGCACCGCAGCACCCCCCGCGCCGCCTCGGGGTCGGGGGTCCGGCCCATCTCGTAGTCGATTAGGGCGTGGGGTGGCCGGACCAGCAGCCAGGTGGCCGCGGCCACCAGCTGCAGCCCGCTGAGCGTGAAGGTGATGACCAGCTGCGAGGTGGGGCTGATGAAGCGCGGCGGCGTCACCGAGCGCTTCCCTGCGGGGGACGGCGGGTTACGGGGGGCTGCTGGCACCCCCTGCGGGGCAGGGTGTCAGGGTACCCCGCGTGCCTCAGCCTGATCCACAACCCCAAAACGTTGGGAGCCTCTGGAAGTCACCTCTCTTTGGGACATGGGTATGGGTGGTTTTGGTGAGGGGTGCAGGGTGGGCACCCTCTCCCATGCCCCTCATGCAGCCCCCCACCCCCAGCTCCCCTCACCCCCAGCCAGAGCCCCTCACCCTGTCTTCTCACCCCACTGTGCCCCCCTGCCCTTCAGCCTGCTCAAAGTTGTGGCAAGTGCAGTTGGTCTTGGTGACCAGCATGGCACAGGTGAGACTCCAGCCCCTCATCCTGTGCCCCCTCTGTACCCCCCGTGCCCCTCACCCTGCTCGAAGATGCGGTAGATGCGATTGGTCTTGGTCAGCAGCGCGGCGTAGGTCAGGCTCATGCCCATGCCCAGGAAGAGGCGCCGCAGGGCGCAGACGCCCACGCCGGGCTCGGCCACCATGAGGAAGGTGATGGCGTAGACCAGGGCGATGCCGGCCAGCAGCACGTAGCTCAGCTCGCGCCCCGACGCTTTGACGATGGGCGTCTCGTGGTGCCGCACGAAGGTGGCCAGCACGAAGGCGGTGGCCATCAGCCCCAGCGTGGCCAGGGCCAGCGGCACGGCGGCGCAGGGGTCGCCCCAGCGCAGGCGCAGCACGGGCGTGGGGCGGCAGGCCGTGCGGTTGGGCGTGGGGCGCAGGTGAGGGGCGCAGGGCAGGCAGGTGAGCAGGTCGGCGCGGTACTGGTAGCCCCCGCAGAGCTCGCAGTGCCAGCAGCACGGCACCCCCTTCACCGGCTTCTTGCGCTCGCCGGGGCCGCACGGCAGGCTGCACACCGAGGGCGGCGGCGACGACGAGTTGGAGCCCCAGGCCATGGCGTCCTCCTGGTGGGGGAACAGTCAGGGACCCCCCATGGACACCACAAACACCCCAGGGACACCACAAACACCCTATAGAAAACCCAAAACATTCCCGATGGNAAAACAAGGACCCCCCCAAATACCCCTGAAGACCCCCCAGGCGGCCTCCAAACACCCCCAGGGACCCCCAAAACACCCCCAGGGACTCCCCAGATGCCCCCAGAGACCCCCAGCTCCCCCTCCTCACCCTCTCTGCCGACTGGGCGGCGCCGAAGAAGATGGGCCCGAAGGCGAGCCACACCACGCAGGTGGTGTACATGGCGAAGCCGATGGGCTTGGCCTCGTTGAAGGTCTCGGGGACGCCGCGCGCTTTGACGGCGTAGACGGTGCAGGTGAGCATGAGCAGCAGGGCGTAGGCCAGGCAGGCCAGCGTGGCCCCCTCGGCCATGTCGCACCGCAGCACCCCCCGCGCCGCCTCGGGGTCGGGGGTCCGGCCCATCTCGTAGTCGATTAGGGCGTGGGGTGGCCGGACCAGCAGCCAGGTGGCCGCGGCCACCAGCTGCAGCCCGCTGAGCGTGAAGGTGATGACCAGCTGCGAGGTGGGGCTGATGAAGCGCGGCGGCGTCACCGAGCGCTTCCCTGCGGGGGACGGCGGGTTACGGGGGGCTGCTGGCACCCCCTGCGGGGCAGGGTGTCAGGGTACCCCGCGTGCCTCAGCCTGATCTGCAACCCCAAAACGTTGGGAGCCTCTGGAAGTCACCTCTCTTTGGGACATGGGTATGGGTGGTTTTGGTGAGGGGTGCAGGGTGGGCACCCTCTCCCATGCCCCTCATGCAGCCCCCCACCCCCAGCTCCCCTCACCCCCAGCCAGAGCCCCTCACCCTGTCTTCTCACCCCACTGTGCCCCCCTGCCCTTCAGCCTGCTCAAAGTTGTGGCAAGTGCAGTTGGTCTTGGTGACCAGCATGGCACAGGTGAGACTCCAGCCCCTCATCCTGTGCCCCCTCTGTACCCCCCGTGCCCCTCACCCTGCTCGAAGATGCGGTAGATGCGATTGGTCTTGGTCAGCAGCGCGGCGTAGGTCAGGCTCATGCCCATGCCCAGGAAGAGGCGCCGCAGGGCGCAGACGCCCACGCCGGGCTCGGCCACCATGAGGAAGGTGATGGCGTAGACCAGGGCGATGCCGGCCAGCAGCACGTAGCTCAGCTCGCGCCCCGACGCTTTGACGATGGGCGTCTCGTGGTGCCGCACGAAGGTGGCCAGCACGAAGGCGGTGGCCATCAGCCCCAGCGTGGCCAGGGCCAGCGGCACGGCGGCGCAGGGGTCGCCCCAGCGCAGGCGCAGCACGGGCGTGGGGCGGCAGGCCGTGCGGTTGGGCGTGGGGCGCAGGTGAGGGGCGCAGGGCAGGCAGGTGAGCAGGTCGGCGCGGTACTGGTAGCCCCCGCAGAGCTCGCAGTGCCAGCAGCACGGCACCCCCTTCACCGGCTTCTTGCGCTCGCCGGGGCCGCACGGCAGGCTGCACACCGAGGGCGGCGGCGACGACGAGTTGGAGCCCCAGGCCATGGCGTCCTCCTGGTGGGGGAACAGTCAGGGATCCCCCATGGACACCACAAACACCCCAGGGACACCACAAACACCCTATAGAAAACCCAAAACATTCCCGATGGACACCACATGGATCCCCCAAACCCTTCATGGACCCCTGCAAACACACCATGGACACCCCAAACAGCCAATGGAAAACCCAAACACCTCCCATGAGCACCCCAAAGATCCCCCAAACACCCCAGGAACCCCCCCAAACCTCCTCAGGGACCCCCCAAACACCCCAGGAACCCCCCCCAAAGCTCCTCAGGGACCCCCCAAACACCCCCCACAGGCACCCCATGGATCCCCCAAGCCCCCTGTGGACACCCACCCAGGAGGAACAGGGCATCCCCCACCCCATGCCCCCACTGGGATCTCCCCTGGGGGGCACCCCTGGGGGCTGGGGGGTCGCAGACCCACCTGCAGGTGCAGCCCCTGCACCCACTGCCCCACAGCCCGGTAGGCCCCGGTGCCGTTGCCCCCCTGGAACTGGAAGATGTCGTAGCGCCCGGGGGCGTCCCCGTTCTCGTTGAAGGACACCGGCGTCCCCGCGCTGCCTGCGCACCAGCACAGACCAGTATAAACCAGTAACCACCGGTACAGGTCAGAGACATCCCCTGCCACCCTGCAGGAAGGGTCAGCAACCCCCCCCCAGCCCCAGTGTGCTCCCACTACAGGGCAAACCAGTACTCCCAGTATGGTCTCCAGTTCTCCCATCCCGCTCCCGGTTCCCGCCAGTACATCCCAGTGCCTCCCAGTATGTCCCAGTACGCTCTCCAGTGTCGCCATCCCCTTCCCAATGCCCCCCAGTCCATTCCAGTGTCTCCCAGAACACCCCAGAATGGTCTCCAGTGCTCCCATTCCCCCCCAGTGCCTCCCAGTATGTCGCAGTACGCTCTCCAGTGCCCCCAGCTCCCTCCCACTGCCCCCCAGTACATCCCAGTGCTCCCCAGTATATCCCAGTGCCTCCCAGTACATCCCAATGCGCTCTCTAGTGCCCCTGGCCTCCTCCCAGTACCCCTAGCCCCCCTCCCAGTGCCCACCCCCATATATCCCAGTGCCTCCCAGTATGGTCTCCAGTGCCTCCAGCTCCCTCCCAGTGCCCCCCCCATATCCCAGTGCTTCCCAGTATGGTGTCCGGTGCCCCCAGCTCCGTCCCACTGCCCCCCAGTGCTCCCAGTGCCCCCAGTACCGTTGAAGGCCACCCTGCGGATGTGGGTGAGCAGGCGGCGCCCGTCGGGGGGGTCCATGTGGGCACAGAGCCCCCCCCCCGGGCAGGCCTCGCCCAGCAGCGAGTGCAGCCCGTGGGCCATGGCCAGCACGGCGTCGATGACGAACTGCACCTTCCCCTCCTGCTCGTAGGGAGAGTCCCGCCCGATGCGCTCCCGGCCTGCGGGACCAGGGATCCCAAATGGGCACCCCAACCCTGCCAGGGTCACCCCGAACCTGCCAGAGACACCCTAAATCCTCCAGGGGCACCCCAAACCTGCCAGGGACACCCTGAATCCTCCATGCACACCCCAAACCCACCATAGACACCCCACCTTCCCCTCCTGCTCGTAGGGAGAGTCCTGCCCGATGCGCTCCCAGCCTGCGGGACCCCAAACGGGCACCCTAAATCCTCCAGGGACACCCCAAACCTGCCAGGGACACCCTAAATCCTCCATGCACACCCCAAACCCACCATAGACACCCCACCTTCCCCTCCTACTTGTAGGCTGATGCACTCCCAGGCCTGTGGGGTTTGGGATCCCAAATGGGCACCATATACCCATTACAGGCACCCTAAACCTGCCACAGGCACCCTAAATCCTGCAGGGACACCTCAAACCTGCCAGGGACACCCCAAACCCGCCCTGGACATCCTAAATCCTCCACAGGCACCCCAAACTCACCACAGCACCCCAAACTTCTCATGGACACCACAAACGCCCCCCTCAGACACCCCACAAAGGGGTCAGCCCCATAAACTGGGGGCACCCAGGTGTGGGTCTGTGGGGTGGGAACGGGGTTGAGGGTGACCCTAAGAAGGGGTTGAGGGGGGCTCTGCCCCACACATGGGGGTCAGAGACCCAGAGGTGCCCCATAAATCGGAGGAACATGGGGCAGGGGACGAGGTGTCCCATAAATTGGGAGCACAGAGGGGTGACCATCTGTGGTGTCCCTGTGGGGTCTCTGTAGGGTCTGTGTGGGGTCCCTATGGGTCTCTATGGCTTCCCCTGGGGTCTCTATGGGGTCCCCATGGGGCAGGTACCTGTGCACTTGCACATGGGGTCTCTATAGGGTCCCCATGGGTCCCCATGGGTCCCCGTGGGGCAGGTACCTGTGCACTTGCACATGGGGTCTCTATAGGGTCCCCATGGGTCCCCGTGGGGCAGGTACCTGTGCACTTGCACATGGGGTCTCTATAGGGTCTCTATAGGGTCCCCATGGGTCCCCGTGGGGCAGGTACCTGTGCACTTGCGCACGGGCGCGCCGGGGCCCCCCGCAGGGTCCCCGTGGGGCGCGGTGCCGTGGGGCAGGCGGCAGTTGAAATCGTCCTCCCAGAACTCGTGGAACCAGAGGTTGCGGCGGTTGTTCTCCAGCGAGCGCGACGTGAAGTACTCGTCAAAGCCTGGGGGCACCGCGGGGCACGGGGGTGCCATGGGTCGGGGGGGTTCCACGGGGCCAGGGGGACACCAAGGGGACAGGGGGACACCGCGGGGGCAGTCCCTCCCAGTCCTTCCCAGTCCCTCCCAGTGTCCCCAGTCCCTCCCAGTCCCCCCCAGGCCATCCCAGNCCCAATCCCCCCATGCTCACCGGGCACCGAAGCCCGTTTGGGCAGGATGGTGATGGCCCCGTCTGCCGCCTCCTCCAGGCCCTGCACCGGCGCCATCTTGGACCCCCAGCTGTCCGAGCCCACCCACGAGAAGTGGCCCGAGAGGTTGGCCAGGGTGGCGGCCTCCAGCACCCGCCTGGGGACACAGGGACATGGGACACTGGGACATGGCCACGGGGACACTGGGGACATTGGGACAGCGGGGGCACTGGGAGCACTGGGGACATTGGGACATGGCACTGGGGACACTGAGCACATTGGGACACTGGGGACACTGAGGGCACTGGGGGTACTGGGACATGGCACTGGGGACACCACAGGGGGGACACTGGGACAGGCTGGGGGGCTGCTGGGATGGACTGTGATGGACTGGGAAGGGACGTGGATAGACTGAAAGGACTGGGAGCCTAAAAACAGACACTGGGAGGCCACTGGGTTGGACTGGGAAGCTACTGGGAGGGGACTCAACCAGGCTGGGATGAACTGGGATGAACTCCAGTGGGCTGAGGAGCGCTGGGGGGGGACTGGGAGGCTGCTGTGTGTGACTGGGGCAGTCTGGGGCAGCACCGGTGTGTACTGGGGCAGACCGGGGCAGCACTGGTGTGCACTGGGGCGCACTGGGGCAGGCAGCACTGGTGTGTACTGGTGTGTACTGGGGCACACTGGTCTCACCGGATGTCGTCCTCGTTGGCGAACAGCACCACCCCGCGCGCTGTCGACGTCTCCATCAGGCGCCCGATGACCTTGGCAAACTCCCCCGGCTTCGGCTCCCGTGGGATCTTGATGGACTGGGCGATGCACAGGCCCCCTGCCCCAGCACAGACCAGTATAAACCAGTGTGGACCGGCACAGACCAGTATAAACCAGTATGGACCAGCACAGCCCAGTATAACCCCGTAGAACCCAGCACAGCCCAGCACAACCCAGCACAGCCCAGCACAGCCCAGTAGAACCCAGTATAACCCAGCCCAGCCCAGTATAGCCCAGCCCAGCAGAACCCAGCACAGCCCAGTATAACCCAGTGCCCCTCCCAGCATAACCCTGTATAACCCAACGCCCCGCCCAGTACAGCCCAGTATAACCCAGTGCCCCTCCCAGCATAACCCAATAGAACCCAGTGCCCCTCCCAGTATAACCCAGTATAACCCAGCACGCGCCGGCCTCGCGGGAGCTCTGCACGAAGGCCTCGACGCCGCTCTCGCCGTAGTTGCCCTCGGAGGCCAGCGTGCTGACGTAGCTCCAGCCCAGCGCGCGCACCACGGCCACCATGGCCTGCGCCTGGTACGAGTCCGGCGGCACCACCCGCGAGAAGAACTCGTAACGCCCGGGGTCCGACAGCTCGGGGGCCGTGGAGGCGTAGCTGATCTGGGGGATCGGGGGACACGGGGGACATTGGGGACGTGTCACGGACATGGGGACACCGGGGACATTGGGGACATCAGGGACGTGTCAAGGGCATGGGGTCACACAGGGGTCTGACAGCTCGGGGGCCGTGGAGGCATAGCTGATCTGGGGGATCTAGGGACACGGGGGACATTGGGAACATCAGGGACATCAGGGACGTGTCAGGGACATGGGGACATCAGGGACATGTCGGGGACATCAGGGACATGTCAGGGACATGGGGACATTGGGGACACACAGGGGACTGACAGCTCGGGGGCTGTGGAGGCGTACCTGATCTGGGGGATCTGGGGACACGGGGGACGTGTCAGGGACAGGGGGACATTGGGGACATTGGGATGTGTCAGGGACATTGGGGATATTGTGGGGTTTGAGGGCATTGTGGGGCCGTGGGGAAATGGGGGTGAGGGGCCATGGGGAGGGTCAGTGTGGGGCTGTTGATCTAGGAGGGGTCTGAGGGGACATTGGGGACATTGGGGAGAGTGAGGGGACACGTGGGACAGAGAGGAGAGGGGTGTGAGGGGGCACGGGGGGCTGAGCCCCAGGGCTGGGGACATCAGGGACATGCGGGGAGAGACCCTGGGGACACCCAGGGGATCTGGCACTGTGGGCCCCCCTTCTCTGTCCCTGTTCCTGTCCCTAATCCCCCCTAATCCCCCTGGGCCATTTGCTGCCGTCCCAGGGGATTGTGGGTAACACCCAGGGGGGAGGGGGGGAAGGTTCTGGAAGGGACCCGGAGTCGGGGGGGACAGAGGGGGACCAGGTGTCCAGGCCCCCCCTCAGAGGGAGTGGACGCCATGAGGACACTGTGGGGACAGGGCTGTCCCATGTCCCCTCAGGGTCCCCCCAGACAAAACACCCCCACGTTCCCCCCAACGTCCCCAACACCCCCACAATGTCCCCAACACCTCCAGTGACCACAGAGAGCCGCTGGCTATTGGCCACCATGATGGACACAGAGAGGGCACCAGTGACATCCATGTCCCCTCTATGTTCCCCATCCTGAACGCCCCTCCATGTTCTCAATGTCCCCCAAATGTCCCCAGTGCCCCTCCATGCCCCAATGTCCCCAACATCCCCAAATCCCCCCAGTTCACCACGAACAGCCACAGGACTTTGGCCACCACAGTGGGCACAGAGCTGGCAGAGGCACCAAGGTCCCTCCATGTCCCCAGTGCCCCTGCATGTCCCCAGTGTCCCTTCAGGTCCCCAATGCCCCTCCACGTCCCTAGTGTCCCCAATGCCCCCAAATCACCACAAACACCTGCAACACATTGGCCACCATGATGGGCATAGAGCTGGCAGAGGCACCAATGTCCCTCCCAGTCCCCAATGTCCCTTCAAGCCCCCAATGCCCTTCCATGTCCCCAATATCCCCAACACCCCTCCATGTCTCCAACGGTCCTCCATGTCCCCAATGTCCCCAACATCCCCAATGTCCCTGACGCCCCTCCACGTCCCCAATGTCCCCGACAGCCCCAATGTCCCCCACACCCCCAAATCCTCCCCAGCTCACCGCAAACAGCCTCAACACGTTGGCCACCATGATGGACATGGAGCTGGCAGAGGCATCAATGTCCCTCTACGTCCCCAATACTCCTCCATGTCCCCAACGCCCCTCCACATCCCCAATGTCTCTGACGCCCCCAGTGTCCCCCACGCCCCCAAATCCTCCCCAGCTCACCGCAAACAGCCTCAACACGTTGGCCACCATGATGGAGACGGAGCTGGCGGAGGCCCCGATGACCCCGACCAGGCGCTCGGGCGGGGGCCGGCGCGGGGCAGAGCCGTCGGGGCAGCTGCCCTCTCCCCCCTCGGGGGGCAGCAGGCTGCGCACGAAGCTCAGCGCCTGCTCCAGGGCGTAGGTGTCCCTGGAGCAGGTGTCGAGGATGCGGGCGCCCAGCGTCAGGTTGGGCAGCACGCGCGGGTCGCCGTTGACGCGGTCCAGCGCGTACAGCATGGCCTCCAGCCGGTGGATGCCCTTCTCCTTCTTGACCGGCCCGCAGGGCACGCCGGCGGGGCCGCGGGCGTGCACCGGGAACAGCCCCCCCAGCGTCAGGTCGCCCTCCAGCCGGATGGCGTGGGGCTGCGTGGGCGCCGGGGGGCAGCGGGCCGGCGGGCACAGGGACAGCAGGGCCACCAGCAGGGTCAGCAGCAGGGTCACCAGAGGGGTGGGCGGTGGTGGCATGGTGGGCTGGGGGTGAAGAGAGGGGGGTTAAGGGGGCATGGCGGGCAGAGGTGGCTCTCTGTGGGGCAGGGGGGGTGCCAGGGGGGCACAGGGACAGCGGGGTCTCAAATGAGGTGAGAAGTGGTGGCATGGTGAGCTGGGGCCAAAGAGAGGGCAGTTAAGGGAGGATGGGGGGCACAGGTGGCTCCCAGGGGGGCAGGGGGGGCAGAGGGACAGCAGAGTCACCAGTGGGGTCGGCAGGGTGGGCAGTGCTGGCACACTGGGGTGGGGGTGGTACCCCATGGGGCAGAGGTGGCTCTCTGTGGGGCAGGGGGAGTGCCAGGGGGGCACAGGGACAGCAGGGTCACCGGTGGGGTCAGCAGGATGGGCAGTGGGCCTGGCACCCCATGTGGTGGGAGTGACTCCCTATGGGGTGGGGGTGGCACCCCAGGGACCAGGGGGGTGTCACAGGGACACCAGGGAGGGCACTCAGGGGGTGAGGGGTGGGGGGTGGCACCC
The DNA here is from genome assembly GCA_013400495.1 of Nicator chloris. NCBI lineage: Eukaryota > Metazoa > Chordata > Aves > Passeriformes > Pycnonotidae > Nicator > Nicator chloris. The sequence continues at coordinate 25,403 of WAAE01001529.1, forward strand.
ACTGGGGTGAGGGGACACCCTATGGTGTGGGGAGAGGGGTAATGACACCCACAGGGTGGGGCAGGCAGGGACACCCCCAATGTGGGGGGCAGCTCCCCATGGGGCAGGGGGATCTGTCCTCACCTCGGAGGGAGGTTTGGGGGTCCCCAGCCCCCCCGGTTTGGGGTCCCAGTACCCCCATCCTGCTCACCTGGGCCGTGGGTGCTGCGGTCCCTGTGCAGCCGCTGGGGACTGTGGGGTGGGGGCCGCCCCTGTCCTGGCCCCCCCAAATCCCCCCCAAATCCTCCCCCCGGGGTCCCTCCAGATGCTGATGGGGAAGGGAGGGGCTCCCCCACCTCGGCTTGGCCGAACTCCCGCAAGCCCCCGGGCCCCCCCAGTTAAACCAGATGTTAATTATTGGGGGGGTGAGGGGGATTAGGGGTGCCCCCCCCCGAACACATCCCCAGGGGGTCCCATGGTGGGGCTGAGCCCCTCGGGGGGCTCGGGGGGGCCAGGAGGGCCCTAATCCCCCCCAGATGTCGGATTATGGGGGGGGGGGGATAATCCACTGCTCATCTGCAGCCAGGACCCCCCCAGCACCAGAGGAGGGAGGGGGGACACGGGGGACTTGGGGGGG
>WAAE01001531.1:0-48452 GCA_013400495.1 Nicator chloris
TGCTTATGTCAGTCAAGTTACTGTTTTTCTGTAGGCATCTTTGTAACTCATTTTCTCTTGTTGTATTTCTCATCTGTAAAATGGGGAGGTTGGCACTACTGTGTGGGAATTTTGAGCCATAGGTTGCAAGCAACTTGTATAGTAAAGATCAGGTCAGTGTTTAGCATACTTGCAAAGAGCTATTAGAGCAGCTTGAACGGGTATGAAAGATAAAACTTTGTATTTTTGTTTAATCTTTCAACTAAAGGAGTTGATAATTTAGAAAAAAGTGAGAAGCTGCAAACATCAGAACCTGCTGCAGAAGGCACTCCAGCCAAAGTAAATCCCTACTCAGTCATAAATATTTCCCCAATCCAAGATAAGGATCCATCCTCATCACCAGAGCCAAGTCCTCAGGATGAATGTGCAAGTCCCACCTTGTCTGGTGGCTATTCTGTTCCTGTCCCTTGTGGATATGCTGTGCCATCCAACTTACCGTTGATCCTGCCGGCGTACTCCAGTCCTGTCATCATCCGCAGTGTTTCTGTAGATGAGGAAGGTACTGTATTTACACACCTCACTTTATTTGTAGGGGAATCCTTGGTTAATCTCAGGTACCTTTCCTGTATAGCAATGAGTGCTGGGTGAGTATGATTAATGCTAATTCCTTTTTAACATAATGAAATAATTTCCAGATCTAGAGTTCAGTGTTCAAGCCAAATGGTTTCTTCTCATACCTTTTATTGTTTTTTCTAGATCCTGGCAAAACTCCTCTCCCTTTTTTGCTTTTCCTATATGCATTTCTGTTTGTTTATTTTCCAATTCTTGTGGATTTAGAGATGCTGTGGGATTTTTCCCTTGATGATTTGGTGAATTCTCTGTCTTCTAGTACAATTTTAAGACAGAAGAGGAAACTAGAAAGGGAAATAACTATGGATTATTACCATAAAAAGAGATCCATTTTGTAACCAGAGTTGAGAGAGTTGACAGCTTATAATGTCAAGACAGTAGGAAAGGAAAGCTCTCCATATCCTGCCTTTTCCTTTTTGTATTTTGAATATACTTTTCTTTAGCTAGGCAACAGTTCTTCTATAATTCCAGCCTTTATTCCAGCCTTTGCTTTTTACCACAATTAGGAATACTGTCAACTAAAAGCAAATGTTTTTTGTGGTCCTTGTTACCTGTACAGGAATATATGTTTGAGAGGTAGAATTAAATGCATCAAGCATTGTAATTTCCTTGTAACAGCTCTTCTAACAAATGGCTGTGTCTTTGAATTACTTAGTTTTCAAAAATGCATGGTGTGAAGAAACTTCTAATTTTTTTTTTAAACCTGTGTAAGAATAATCTATTGCAAAGAAGGAGATTATTCTTTAGCAATGAATTAGTAAAATCACTTTCTTACGCTAAAATGTGCCATTTGAGCCAAACTGACATGTTATTGCAAGCTTTTCCTTTTTTTGTTGTTTTTTTTTCTACTTGGCAGGTACACAGTCAGCAACTGAAGAATGTCATTATAATTCTGTAAACTTGGAGGACCCTCAGAATAGGTGATTGTTAGTTCATCTTGTTTTAATGATTTGTAAAACCTTAATACTTAAGAAAGCTTGCATTTGATAAGTATTTTATTTTCCTTGTGTGATGCTTCCATGTTTGTTGGTTTGGTTTTTTTTTCCCTTTCTGATTGTGTACTATGAAATCATTACTGGTGTGTGTAACTGTGCATGACATTTTTGAAGACACTGGGTTGAATTTTTATAGGGTGATGGCAATATCAACTGCAACAGATTGCTGGAGATTTTGTCTAGCCTGCTGCTTTCAGCAGGACCACTGCTAATACTCTATCAGATAAACCATGGCCTTGTTGGCTGAGCCTTCAAACCCTCCAGGGATGGAGGTGCTGCAGCTTCCCCAAGCAGTCTTCCCTGCTGTACTACCTTCCCTGCCCTCCTCTGCCCCCTCCACACCTCCCCAGATGTCCAAACCAAATCTTCCAGTGGGCAGTCTGTTGACCATTCCCCCTTTGTGTGGAATTAAAAAAAACAGGGACCCAAAACCCCTGAAACAAACCCAAACAAAAAAAAAAAATAACCCTGATTCCATCACTTTTGTAGTTCTCTTTTGGATGGTTGTAGCTGCTCTTGGATCACACCATAACATCCTTTTCACCAGCCTAAATTATGTCCATGTCTTTTATCTCTTTGCTTGTAAACCATGTGCTTTAGTCCCTGACTTCAGTTTCTCTGCATCTCTCTAGAGGTAGCTTCAATTTCTTCACAGCTCTCTAGCTTCTTTTGGGAAGCCAAAACTGGATGCACTGCTACAGGTTCAGCCTCACTGGCACCAGGCAGAGGAAGATAGCAACTTTGCCTGATGGCTCCTGTTGTAACCCAGAGTGTCTTTAGTCCTATTTACCATAAAAAAGAAGCTCTCACTTCACTGTTTCTGAGAGAATTTCCTGTGTTCTGGTAGATGAACTCAAAAGGAGAGTATTTTTTAAGATTTTAAAGAAAGTGTTTTCAATTTTCTGACTAAAATTGTCATAGTATTAAATAGAATGGATTTTTCATCACTCAACTACTAACTGAAGCAACATTTTTGGGTAATCAGCAGCCTTGGAGTGGATACTAGAAGGCAGAAAGATATTTACTGCCTTGTCTTCTGGATGTTTGAAAACATTGTGGTGTAACTTTTAGTTCTTTTATTTTATGGCCTCTCTTTTAAGTGAAGATAACCAGACCAAGAGAGAGGATGATGCCCTGGCCAAATGGGTTGCAGATCCTGCAAATACAGCATGGATGGAAAGTAAGTACCAGTGAGCACTGAAGTACAGCTGTGAAAGGTGGTCAGTTTTAAGCTGTGATCAGCACTATGTGTGTGTCTATGTACACAAGCAGATTTTATGGGAATGTCCATGTTCACTTTTACTGTGTGTTTTCAGAACCAAGCTGTACCAGTTGGAACATTCAACAGTGTAATAAAACTGTATTTTAGAATAAAGTTAACATTCACTTTTCCACCTTTTGGAGTCTGTGGAATCATGTATTATGAAAGTCATTTGGCTCCATCAATGCATGTGCAGTCAAAATAAGCTCCAGTTCAGAGTCTGATCTGCGACTGTATTTGAGATTGCTCTTCTTGTGCAGTAGTTGGCAAATAAGTACCTGGAGGAGGAGGAAGGGAAGGAATTGCCACTGTCTTGGTGTGTGCTGTTGATTCTTGGCTGGTAGCTGCATTTTAAACCAGAACAGAGCCCGTGGTTTGAGGACAGGTTATCCTGCCTGTTCTCAGCTGTTCCCACTGGGCTGGAGGTTCTTCTTACATATTTTGTGAAATGACTGAAGAATTTGCGTTGTAATTCTGCCTCTTAATGTACTATAAGATCATTACATTATTTAGTTTTGGTTCTTTTTTAAAAAGACAAATTCATCTTTTCTACAGCCGTACAGTAAGTCAATGAGCAGCCTTCAACAGGCACAGAACGTGCCATACTTCTGTAAGAAGGAGGGAGAAATACTGGTTTTTGAAGTGGATTTTTGTTTTCAGGCTACCACAGGTCATCATAAGCAATGCAGATAAAACTCTGCAATTTCACAAATACCATATACTGCTTTGTGCATTATTGCAATATTTGAATGATTAGATGTGGAAGCCAAATGCTAGTGGAGAGTGAGTCATATCTCCATTGTATTCATATATGCCAATATAACCAAAATTCTTTAAAACAGAATAGAATATTTCAGTTGGAGAGGACCTGCAGCATTTCAACTGCCTGACCATTTCAGGGCTGACCAAAAGCTAAAGCCATGCATGTTAAGGGCTTTGTCCAAATGCCTCTTAAACACTTGGTCCCATTCAAATTTTAGGAAATTTCTCATTTGTTTTTTTTTTCTTTTTTCTGTCTTGGTTTTAGACCCGGATGAGGTAATTTATGATGATGTGCCAAGAGAAGATTCGGACTCTGAACCAGGTTTGAGGTCTTTGTAATGTTGAAAGCAATATAAAATGGAATTATGTGCATATGTACTAAACAGATACTTTTTTAAAGTACCTGAAATAGATGTAAATGGAATTATCATTGTGTCAATAATTGGTAGGTCCTAGAAAGTTCAGTTATACTAACACTTAAAAGACTCTCACAGCAGGTCTCCTATACTGCTCTTCTCAGAAGTTGATTTCTGCTTTGTTTTATAGATACTATACCAAATGCTTGAGTATTCTGCATATTAGAGAATTACAGTGTTGAGTGTTGTAGCTGTAGTGCCCTGAACAAGGCAAGGTGGTTAGGAAAAGGGTGTTTTAAATAGTTAAATGATGTATGATAATGTATCATTGTCATTGTTATAGAGAGAAGCTGTTTCCTTGAAAGTCCCCTTCAATATATAAATGCTTAATAGATGGAAGAGATGGTCCAGAGTGACTGTTCACCATCCTGATTGTGACTCTACAGAAATGTTTTATTTCAGCTTTGAACTGGTCCACTCCTGATGGTTTTGACCATGTTTGGAGGGGGCAGAGTAGATCTCAAAGTAGTTACTGGAGTCAAGATTTAACTTTACTGGAAATGTTGGAGTTAGGGCTCAAGAAGCATATTTCATTGAGCTCTTGCTCAGGTTTGTTTTGCAGTTTTTGGGTATAGTGAAGTCTGCTTAAAGATCAGTTACTACTGACTGATTTTGTGCTCGAGTGAATTGGCTTATGGGCAGCTCAGCACCTTCCTTGTCGTGGCTCTCAGAGGGTGTAGGTCTTTGATACTGAAATTGTTAAGGGATCAAGAAAACACTTAAGCTTTCTTGTGTGAAAACCACATTAATCTTTAAAGCTGTAACAGTTTCATGTCTTGTCCTTAGTAGTGTTCAGGCAAGGTGCTTTACAAATTACTAGTGATTTTTTTTTCATTTATTATTGGAAAGTACCATGTTACATCCATGGCTTGAATACTTATATTACTGGAAGTTCCCTCAGTGGACTGTGCTACTCTGAGCAGAGACATCTTTCCCCTGTGCTGATCAGTCAGGAAACATGTACACCAGGCCCAGGTGGCTGAGCTAGGTGGGATATGGGATATGGAGCAAAGCTCTGCTGAGCATATTGGCCAGAATCTTTAGCTTAACCCATAAGACATAGATTAAAATTTTGATTCTCATTTTGTCTCCAAAGAGACTGAAAGATTCTGAGGACACAGGTAGTAAGGGAAGTTTCATCTTTGTACATTCATGATCTTGATGTTTATTATTTGTATATTTTGTCAGGGAGACACAACTATTCCAAAAAAAGTTTCAGACAATCTACATTAGCACATGGACAAGATAAATTCACCCAGTCACGGGATAAATCCTGCCCCAAAGCTGATAGCACAGGAGTTAGACTAAATCAAAGTCTTGATTTATTTTGATTTAGTATCATGGTTCTTTTAAATTACTCATTGTTCTAGATTGCCACTAAGGTGTCTTCTTCAGTAACAATATTTTAAGGACAGTCTTGATATATGTTGGGATTTAAAAAAAATTTTAAAAATTGAAATCTTGTATTAGACTAGAATCCTCTGTGTTAATTATAAAGAATTCAGTTAATGTTAATATTAAAATCCAGGCTTTAGATGGATGTGTAAAACATCAGCTTTTCTTCTGAGCACATATTTTTTCCTCTGTTTAAATGAAACATCAGTCTTAAAAAAAAAGCACAGCTGCTGTTTCCTGAATTTAATAGGAGATAGTTGTAAATGTTGCATCATAATCTCTGACAATAGTGATTCCTGGCAGAAATGCTGTACCATGACAAGTGTCCACACTTTTCTACTTGTTATGACAAGTGATGCTGCAGGTAGAGTGCGTTCCTGTTTCCTGATAAGCAATTGGCTCTAAATTTTCCATTTTATTTTGAGTAAGTTTTATGTTCTTGACATCTGTGCCAACAGAAAGACCTGTGTCTTTAACAGGAGGTACTTTGGTCAGCCTTTGCAATACAGATTTGAAAAGGTTATGTCTTGAAAAGGTTAATACTTCAAGTTTTTCCAGTAAGTTGTGAGCCAGGGAGCTGCCAGGTGTGGGAGACTCCCAGTGACTGGTGGTGATGAGTCATAAAACACCATTGTGTAACACCTTTCTTCCTACTTTGGTCTGATCTGTTCTGCTGGAAGTAGTGACATTTTCACTTGATTCTTGCAATGTTTTAGCATTTATCGTTTGAGCTGATGTCCCTAGGGACAAATGGCAGGCTTACAGATGGAAGGATGATGTTTCTCAGTGCAGATGTGCATTCACAGCTACAGTTTAAACTTCCTTTGAAGTTCTAAATCATTTTGTGAGATTTGGACACAGCAGTGTCATTTGAGTAGCACGTGTTTTTAAAAGGATCATGGTGTGTACCCATAACAGTGTCCGTTTTTGGTATTCTGTTTCAACAAAGAAAATCCCCTTTCACTATTTGAATATTGAATTTAATTCAGGATTTTTAATGTGCATACAAAAATCTGTACAATTCTTCATAGCATATTCTGAACAAGTTTTTTGGTGCTTGAACAAACACATTTCAGTGTAGCTTTTTTATTTTGATTTAATTCTTGCAGAGGAAATGATTTATGATGATGTTGAAAATGGTGATGATGGTGGAAACAGCTCACTGGAATATGGGTGGAGTTCAAGTGAGTTTGAAAGCTATGAAGAACAGAGTGATTCTGAGTGTAAAAATGGAATTCCCAGCTCCTTTTTGCGAGGCAACCACAAGAGACATGTATGTATCCTGCAGTGCTGCTCAGTCATTGAGGTTATCCTGGTTTCCAACATTGCCTTTCTTACCTGTATTTCTTTTTTTTTCCTCAATTCAGTTTCAAATGCCAACAGCATCTTTTTAAAGGAAATACGAATCAGTGTGGAAGTGACAGTACATAACAAAATGTAACAAGGAAAAAGAGAAATGAAAATATTAATCAGAAGCTTCTTAAAAAAAAAAGAGAAAAACTCAAATTGGATAAAAATTAAATTTAAAATGCGGTTATTTTTGCTTATGGGCAGTTCCTTACCTTCTCTTCTTTTGCAGTTGCTGGATTAGTGTAAGTGGTAAATAAGTATGGAAAATAATGTGAAGAATAAATGGGGACAAGCCTGACAAGAATTGAAGGTTTGGGGTCTCTAGGTGCTCAAAAGTCACAGAAGTCTTTGCCAGTGCTCCCTAGCTTTCTGTCTTAGATGTGACTCAGTTTGCTTGTTTGAAAGTAAATGAACTTAAAAAAACTTCTGAAAGTAAAAGATTTTTGTAATCAAAGAGAATTCTGTCTGTTAGGAGAGAAGAGAGGTAACAAGATTAAAATGATCCATGTGTGACACTTCTCAGGTGTAGTACCTTTGGCTCCATCTGTTCTGTGGGAGGCAGGAGGACACAGGTGACACAGGTGCCTGTCCTCACTGCATCTCTCCCATTGCACAGGGAGAGAGGCCCCTGCTCTTGCCTTCTCTTCATCTTTGCTCCTGTTCTTCTGCCCTTGTGAGAGGCTCCCCAGTGTGTGCTGACTAGGGACAGACCCCCAAGAGCCACTTGGCACCTGTGTGTTGTGAGCTGCCTCAGCACCCTGTGGCTGGAATGTGCAGGGGTTGCAGACAGGGTATTGTTTCATAGGAACTTTATTTTCATTTTGCAGGTTTCTTAACTTGATGAAAATAAAAGCCTTGCTGTCTGTGTTTCCTTCCAGTACATGTTATCTGCTCTCCCCTCACCTCCATCCTTGCTGCCTGTCCTTTGGAAATCAGGGAGTGAGCAATTAACTGCAAGACTTGAGCCCACCCAAATCTGCACTTTGTAAGCTGAGTGCTCCTCCTCTGTTTTTGTCTTGGTTTTGTTCTGACTAGAACGATCTTAAGCTGTTGCAGCTGTTTGTTTGGAAGTTTTTTTTTAACAAGACTGAAAAAACTGAGTTTGATTATTTTTTTGTTTTGAATACCTTGGAAGAGACTAGGAAATTACTTTGCATGTGAGTGTGGAAGCCTTAACATGACTGCTGGCTTATTCTTATTATTTTTTTCTTTTTTTAATCTTCTCTTGTTATCCCTAGCTTCAGCTTTGGCCATAGTCATAAGAATCTGTTTACATTCTTACAAAGTATACTTCGATCTGTCATGGAAAACTGTTGGCAGTGGTTGAATGTGGTTGTACCAGGATCAGGGACAGAGTGTCTGAACAAGAGACTGAGGAGTGATGACAGAAGAGGGGTGTGCCCTTCTGTACTGCCCTGCAGGTGGCTTTTTCAGGCCTGTGGCAAAAGGTTTTGGGGATTGTCATGTGAGGATGAGTGTGAGGAGGTGAGGAACACTTAAGCTGGTGGATGGAAAAATCAGAGAGGCTCCTACACCTGGATGGGTTGCTGGGAGATGGAGAAATAGGGAAATAAAGGAAGGATTTTGGTGGAGAATGAGGAAAGAAACTTTAAGACTGCTGAAAAAAAGCCCACAACAAACAACCAAGAAAACAACAACAACAACAAAAAAAAAGACCCAAAAAACCAACCCCAGCCCTCCCTGCACTGGCACTTCAGCATGGGGAGACACTACTCTTCTTTATGTACATTTTCTCTGTATCCATTCCTTGCACTAACAGTCACTTCTTCTCAGGTCTTGTGATTGATATTACAGTATATTCCCAGCACATCTCCTGTAGCCTTTCAGAGCCTGTGAGGGACTTGCCCTACTTATAATTTTAGTGTTAGTTGTAAAGTATGGCAAGGATGGAGGTAGGATATTTAATTTTAAGTGCTGGTATGACTTCCCTCAAAGTCACCTTTTCATTATGATTCTTATTATTTTATTTACTTACTAATTTATTTTAAGAAGGGAAGGGTTTTGTGCTGTTAAATATTTCTTGTCTGTGAACCAGATGCTATTCTTCATTATTCTGCTGTAATGCCAGAATCATCATGTTAGAGGTAATTGCATCCTGACCCAGCCTAATGGAGCTACGTGCTGGGCCTGCTGCTTTGTTTCAACTCTGTAGGCCTTCCCTTCCTGAGGCTTTGATCTCTTGCCAAATAACTCTGTTGATATCAAGCTGAGGGGTTTTCCACTGGACTTCTGTTATAGGGCACACCAAATATTTTCCTCTTTTTTTTTCTTTCCTGGTTGCATTTTAACCTCTTTTGTCTACCTTTGTCAAAATGTTTAACAAATGGTAATGAGTATTCCAGAGCATTCCTTTCTCTGTGATAGTTTCCTTGCCTTGCAAATGAATATATTCATGTACGAGATGGTTCCACCCAAGTTCATACAATGAGGCTATGATGCATGTGGAAACTACAAGAACATGAATCCTGTTAGTGTCTCCTTATCTGACTCACTGCCCTGTCAATTTCCATATTCTCAGGTGCCAGCAATCTGCACAGGTTCTTCAGTCTCTGAGTTTACTTCTGATTCACTGTTTTGAAAGATAGTCTGAAATCCAGACTAGGGTTTCTGCTCCAGTGGATAATGCTTATGGTTAAAGCTGATGTATTGTTTCCATGTGGTTTTTAAGAGATAGGCACAATACAATTAACATATATAACAATATAGTTGCCTTAGTCTAAGTGGCTTTGCCCCTGTCTTTGCAGACAAGCACCTGGTGGAGTTCAGCAGTGCCCAGGAGCGATGGTCCCTTCCTTGGACTGGAGCTTCCTTCAGTGCCAGTTCTCCCTCAGTGCTAATTTTCTCTCAGTACTAGTTCTCCCTCAGTGCTAGTTCTCCCTCAGTGCCAGTTCTCTCTCAGTACTAGTTCTCCCTCAGTGCTCCTTCTCCCTCAGTACTAGTTCTCCCTTAGTTGTCTCTGTATCAGTAGATAGATGGGGCAATGTGCATGCTTTATGTGAGTGCTTTAGCATGACGTTTTCACGATGGCTTTTTGAAAAGATTGTGTCTTTTTATACACTGTAGCTTTCTCATGACCTAACGCGTTTAAAGGAGCATTATGAAAAAAAGATGAAAGATTTGATGTCAAACACTGTGGGAGCAGTAGAGATTCAGCAGCTAAAGCAAAAACATGAGCTGAAGGTAGTGTAGTTGATTTTTGTAACTAGCTACATTTAAATAATTGCTTTTCCAACACAGACAATGTTGCCTTTTATTAATAGCTTGAAAAAGTAGACAATAATTTGTATGAGATGAATTCTGAATGTGCTGAATTTTTATTGTGCAGTCTTAAATTAAAGACTAAAATATTGCTATAGTCTTAAAAATACTTGGCCAAGGTCCTTTTCTCATGCTTACTTTAAATGTTAATAGTCTTAGAAATTGAGATAGGGCATTGCCTTTCCCTGCTGACTCGTGCCCTTATCCCAGAGTGTGAGCCAGATGTACAATCCTAGTGCCTCTCTCAGACCTTGGTTCCATGGGGCTAGCCTGGCCTTAGCTCTGCAGTCACAGAGGATCAAATTTGGAATCTCCCTGCTCTCCATTCTGAATGGAGCCGGTATGAAAAAATTGGTTTTTGATAAAAGCTTCAATCTCAAACCCAGAAATTGCCTGATTGCAGCAAGACAGCTTTGTTTGTGTTCTGACAGTACTGAATATTTTTAGTTGTGGTGACACACTGAAGATTTTTAGTTGTTTTGGGAAAGAAGTACAAAGCAGGGTAATTTAATAAACATTTTCCAACAAAGCAAATTTTTTTTGGTGCTTTTTTTTTTTGTTCCATGAAATTTCATTTGGCTGTAGTATTGTATTGTAAGATTGTGGAATTCTGAATTAAATCAATGTATTGCTTCAATGAATGAAGTTATTAGTTGTAACTTTTTCCTTCACAACAGTGTTTGTTTAAGAATATAGCTAATACATAACTGAGTCTAGGGGATTATCTTTAGGTCAGAAATACTTTGGAAGAGTTATTGGGACACTGAAAGATGGACAAGACCTCTGGCCGTTAATGACCTGTGAGTAGTAGGTATTTGTTCCATAAGATTTGAGACTATTTAAAGTTTCATTCTGTTTGAATGCAGAAGGTTCTTAAGCATTTCTGCTCTTTTAGACTTGCATACAGTATTTCCATGAAGTATGTCCTTTTCTCTGGTTTTTATTTTATTTTGAAATACAGGAACTTAGCTCTGAGCTTTCATGGTTCTCTCTACTTATTATATATTTGTTTGACTTTGGACAATATTGATAGCCTAAAAGTGTGCAGGCTCAAATGTTTTCCTATTATTGACTGAACATGTAGACTATATTTTTTACCTTACAGATGCAAAAGCTTATGAGAGCTGCTAGAGAAGGTACCAAAGATGGTCTTGAAAAGACAAAAGCAGCTGTGAAGAAGGGTCGTTCCTTCATTCGGACAAAATCTTTCATTTCTCAAGGTATATGCTATTTACAGTGCTTCTCTTTGTTACATTCTTTAGTAATTTCTGAGAAAGAAGATGAATGACCTAGCAAATTTTTGTAGTGGGAGCTGAGAGCTAGATGCAAGGAATCAGATATATATCAAAAATGTATGATATAATATTCACTTCAGATGACAGTATGGTCAATGGATCTTGAGCAGATTTTTCTGTTTGGGGCAAGAAACCTGAGGACCGCAGAGAAGGGTCAAATTAAAACCAATAACAAAAAATCCCACCAAGCAGTGTGATCTAGGTACTGGTAGATGGGGGTATGGAAGTGATGTTAAGTTTCATTCGTGGTGTAACCCCAGCCAGCAGCCAAGCCCCACACAGCCACTCGCTCACTTCCCTACCACCAGGACTGGAGATATAATTAGAAGGGTAAGAGTGAGAACTTGTTGGTTGAGATAAAGGCAGTTTAATAGTGAACATAAAAGCCACACACAAGCAAAGAAAGACAAGGAACTAGTTTCCCAAGGGCAGGCAGGTGCTTATCCATCTCCAGGAGAGCAGGGCCTCATCACACGCAGCGGTTACTTGGGGCACAAGTGCCATCACTCCAAACATCCCCTCCCCTTACTCCTCCTTCCTCCCACTTTATATACTGAGCAGGATGTCATATGGTCTGGAATATCCTTTTGGTCAATTTGGGTGACCTGACCTGACTGTGTCTCCTTCCAACCTCCCATGCACCCCCAGCGTCCTTGCCAGCGTGGCAGTATGAAAAGGAGAAAAGGCCTTAGCTCTGTACAAGCCCTGCTCAGCAATAACAAAAACGTCTCTATATTATCAACCCTGTGTCCAGCACAAATCCAAAATGAAGCTCCATACTAGCCACTGTGAAGAAAATTAATTCTACCCCAGTCAAAACCAGCAGTTACTAAGTCTGTCCAGGTCTCTCCATCAAATAACACTTGAATGTCAGGAGAGTGTGCTGTTAAGACATGGTTTTCAGTGGGAAAGCAGTTGACTATTTTTAAAAGTTCATCCCTGGTAAGGAGTAATGTTTTCTGTGCTTAAGAGTGAGAGTAGGGGAAAAGGCTATACTGCTTAATCAGTTTGATGATTTTTTGATGAAAGCTGAATTTGGGTTGGGAAAACAGAAAGTGATATAAAATCAAGAAGCCACAGAAATATTTGTGTTCTTTCTGTAGTTGAGAGCAAGTGACAGTCCCTTGTCATGAGCCTTGGCAGCAGCTGTCCACAGGTAGTTTTTTTCAAGAGACAGGTGGTAGTAAATTAAACTGGTTTCTTTTTCAGGATAAGTCTGAGAGATGGTATATCTTTCTACTCAAGTTTCTGCCCAACTAAATAAATGGCAGTAACTTCAGAGCTTATAAAAGTACAAGTTTAGGAAGCTAAAACCACAAGGATGGAACAAAATATTTTTGTTGAGAGAGGTAACATAAAGTTGCATCCTATCTCTATGGGCCAGGACACATCTTACATTTCTGTCATGATCTCTGACTGCTTAATTTACTTAATTCACAGATTGAATCTAGAAAGGTACACAAAATGAGATTATCAAAAAGTGTATCTTCAACTTCTTGCAGTTGAACAGATGAAAATGATCTGCAGGGCAGTGTTGCAATGGACCTGGCATTTCTTACATTTCTAGAGATTTAGGTTGCAGACACAGTGTATCTGTGAATGGCTGAATCCCATAACCATTTTCCTAATCAGCAGGGAACTAGTGAAAAATTTGTTAACTAAATTCACAAGTTTCTCCCAACCATCAGATCTGCTTCCCTTATTTCTCTTTTTGTTCTAAGACAGTTTCTTATACTGTTCTTTCTTTATGTCTCCTGTCCTCATTTCTGCTTGTTTGGCTGGCTATGTACTGCCACCTATCAGTGCACTTCGGTGGTGCTTGTTCAGTAATTTTTTTACCCACAGAGCAATACAGAATCCCTCACTCCTTTCTGATGAAAGCAAACATTTTGGTTAATTTGGCCACTTCAATTCAGCTATAGAAGAGAGTATGGAATTTTTTTAGCTGGATCATAATGTGGGTGTTTTCAGTTTCTTCCCAGGGATCATTTCTTTTAAAACTGCTGGCCCTGGAGCTGCAGTGCTTTAACCCAACTTGCCATGTTCTGCCCTCTGGACAGCCTCATTCTCCTGGCTGAGAGGAGGGAGTAAAGGTCAAGCAAAAAGGCTGTCTTAATCTGTGGGATATTAGGATGCCTTTGAAAGGTGTTCTGTATTAGAGTGCCTATTGGTGGTAGCATTTATGTGATTTCACAGATGATACAGAAGAGCTGGGAAATTTGTTTTATTTGCAAAGTGAAAATTTATAATTTCTGTGCTTGGATGATAGGGTCTTTGCTTTTTTGGTTTTGCTTTGCTTTTTTCTTCTTTTAATCCACATGTAGAAGCTGACATTTTGGTTATTTATTCGTAGATCATAGATCATCTTGTGTGGAAGAAGAAGAGCTAAATTTATTTATTGATGTGGACTGTATGCATACAGAAGCAATTATGACTCCTATGCCTGAAGGATTATCACAGCAGCAGGTAGTAAGCTTTGGGAAATATGGTCTTCTGCTTCTTCTTTCTTCCCTTCTGCTCTGTACCAATGGCTCTTAAATGCCTTTGGTCTTCAAACATACTGGCATTTTACTAAAGTGGACATCAAATTAAGAACTGAATAAATAGTTTTTTGAAAATTGATGTGTATACATATAGTTGCATGAGTCCTGAACTCACCTAGAGGTGCAGAATGCTGGTTTGCATTATAAAATTATCTATAAGAACGGTATTGTTTCACTATGTGAACACTTAAACTAAATGTGATGGTTTTGAGTGAAAAAAAGAAGAGAGTTAAAGCGTTTTTATTGAACCAGAAAACATTGTTCCAGGTGCTCTGGGATTTCCATTTTAAATATAGAGAGTATCCTGTATGCTCTCTGAATCTAAAGGTTTTTCTTGGTTAAAAAGATCATCCCCAGTAAAGTCTATAGAAGAATTCATTTTGCTGTTCTCCACTTCAAACTGTGTAGTCACTGTGGAAATCACTTCAAAAAATACTGAAATCAGCATCAGCTAAGAAATTTTGGCTGAAAATAAATCCCTTGGGTTCATATTACTATATTGTTAAGACAACTAATAACTGAGAGTTTTTAGCTTCTTGTGGTGTCAAGTCCTGAATTAGTTGGTCAGTACCTTAAGAAAATGAGCAAAAAACCAAACTAAGGAGCAGTTGTGGAGAGGGCTATATATTTTGGGGATTTTTTTGTTTTGTTTTACCTTTTACTTGGGTGAGGTTCACTTTTCTCGTGTTTAACACAGTGAAGTGCTAATCTTAAAACAAAGCAGCTACCAAACTGTGTTACACTACTGTAAGATTTTATTATAATGTGAGATTTCAGCATCAGTCTGAATGCTCTTTCCTTCTTTCCAAATAGGAATTTGAGTTTCACTGGGGTAGTTTTGTACAAATAAGTTTACCCTCTTTTGCAAAAAAACCCAGAGTGCTTGTAGTTTGGAACAAACTGGTAACAGTTGTGCAAGTCATGACAAATATTGTTCATCTGCCCAGGAGGAGCTGTCCAAGTGGGCACGAATGGAGTTAGGAAAGCCAAAGCTCAGTTGGAGCTAGTGAGGGGCAACAGGGAAGAGTTCCTGATACGTACACTGGCCACAAGAGGAAGCTGAGAAAAACACCAAACACTGCTTGGTGGGGCACGGACCTAGTGATAAAGGGTCAAAACCGTGCCATCTTTGCCTTGGGTTTTATGGTGAGGCTTGTCCTTGGGACTCAGCCCATGATCAGAAGACTGGGAAAAAGTGTCACCTTTTACCCACAAGAAGAAGAATTGAGTCTGGCCTCACCTCAGTCCCAACAAAAGTGATGGAGCACATGCTCTTGGGAGCTATGTCTGCATTGAGTAGGACAGGAGGGAAAAAATCAGCATAGGTGGGCCAGAGTCCATTTGTGCATGACCAGCTTGAGCCCCTTTGAGGTGACTGAGGGGTGACTGTGGTGACTTGATGGGCAGACAGGAGCAAAGTGTGTCACCCACCGCTGCCTTACAGGGCGTTCAGCTGTCTCCTGAAGTATTCCTGTACTCCTGTAGGTGAGATACAGTCTGTATGGGTGGACCAAAAGGTGGGTGGAAAACGGGTGAGGACGCCACGCTCAGTGAGTCTGTGGTACCAAGTACAGCGGGTGGTCAGCGTTAGTGCTGTCCCTGAGGAGCAGGCACGGGCCTCTGGCATTTAAAGCCTGCATGAGTAATGTGGATGCCAGCTGCAGAGCACATCTGGAGGTGACACCACACTGGAGGGTGCAGCAGCTGTGTGGGGGAGGTTGGCTCCTGGTCAGCAGGGCTCTGGTGGGCTGAGTGCCCAGAAACAGTTCATGAGCAGTTCATGGGGGATAGCCAGCATAGCCTGGCTGTGGGAAGGGGTCACAGCCCTGGGCACCCCCAGGCCAGGACCCCTTCCAGCACAGTTGCCCTGTCACGGCAGAGCTGCTCTGTGGACATGCTGGCTTCAAACAGCAGGTGGCATGATGGCTTCTGTTTAAATCCTGCTGCCTGCAAGTACTGCGGCTGGGGCTCATATCTATTGCAATAACCTGAAGCCACTATTAAGTATTCTTTTTGTGCATTATAAAGCCTAAAATTTTCATTTCTACAGATGTTTATTCTTTTCAGAAGAATGAACTGTGACTAAAAGTAGGATTAGTATTCTTCACCAGAGCCACTGATCCTCTATACCAAATAAGACACTGCTAAATCCATTCTAAATACAGATTAGGCACAACTAATTTTACTGTATGTATCTTAAGCAAAGCCTCAGATAATTTTGAGGTCCTCCTTTGAAATGCCAGTACCTGAAAGTTCTCACATAACCTGCATTTAATAATGCAAAATACATTGTGGAGAATTTAAAGGCAATGATGGTGAAGGAGGCAGGAGGCTGTGGGGTTCTAGAGCAGAAAGAAGCAAACCTGAGATTTGAGGGTCATGGTCATTTAGGCTATCTTAAAATATCAAAATGAGCAGTTTTTCCTTCTCTTGTAGTTATGGGAAGTGGTTTGATCCTACCCCTGTGCTGTCTTCTCCCTCATAGTCCCTCTTTTGAACACTCTGGGATGAGCTGGATTAGGAAATGGATTTGGCTGAAAACAAATCCTTATGACCAACAAGAAATCTAATAGACGGCAAGAAGCTTAAATTCTAAACCAGACTGGTTCTCCAGTCCTTCCCGTCCTGCCACTCGCATGTACATACGAAGTGCGTTTCAGCTAAATTACAGAACCAGAAGGTGGAGAAGGAGGTGTAATGAATATCTGGTAGTTTAACATGAAATATGGTATCTTTTCCTGAAGCTCTTACAACTCTGTCAATGCATATAAATATAGATAACACGGGGGTTTTCACTTATGCATGGTAATGCCCAAAAGAGAATGCTGACTTGGTTACTTTCTCAGTGGTACAGCTTATATGGCCTTAACTTTTAAAGGCAATTAGTATTTGCTTGTTTGCCTTTCATGTTGCTCCTAATAAATTTATAAAACCTATTCAAGTAAAATTTCAGACTGATTTTTGAAAACTTATTACCTATTTTGTTGTAGCAAATCACTGAAATAGTCAGCATCATCTTATACCTATGATTGTTTCCATTATTGCCTACATAGATACATTTAAGGTACATAGGATTATAAAATATCATGATTTGGAAGATCGCTAGGATCATTGAAGTCCAGCTCTTGGCCCTGCACAGGGCAGCCCTAAAAATTGCACCAGGTGCTCTGAGAGCATTGTTAAAGGCCAAAGTCAAAACACAAGTTTCAAAAGTAAAGCTTGGAATTACAACAGTCAGAAAAAAATTACTGCTATTGATACAATAATTTTTTGTTCTTTAAAATAATTAGTTTTAGAGTAATAGTAAATTTAATTACTTTTGAATAGGTACAATATTTTATTGCAGTTGCAGTATTGAAATTGCTTTGTATTTCTTTTGTTTTATTCATGTGAGAATTTTATCATCATCATCATAATTTCCAACTGTAATGAATGTGTTATCTGGTAAGAGCTTTGGACAAAACTTTATTGTTTCAACAGGTTGTGAGAAGGTACATTTTGGGCTCTGTAGTTGATAGTGAGAAGAATTACGTGGATGCTCTCAAAAGAATTCTGGAGGTACCTTAATATCTTTTGCATTTTAAAATTTTGAATATTTGAAAAAGAATCATTAAAGATCATTAAAGAATCTGTTTTATGACTAACAGAGATTTTGCTACAGATGCTTCATGCCAAATGTTCAGTGATTTTGTGTGTGGGTGTGTACTGTTGCATGTTTGTTTTTCTGCTTATAGAAGTCCATTTTTTTTTGTTTAAATCAATTTGCTTTTTCTTTTTCCACAGCAATATGAGAAGCCCCTTTCAGATATGGAACCAAAACTACTGAGTGAAAGAAAACTTAAAATGGTCTTTTATCGAATTAAGGAAATTCTTCAGTGCCATTCAATGTTTCAGATTGCGCTGGCGAGTCGTGTATCCGAGTGGGACTCTGTTGAAATGATCGGTGATGTCTTTGTTGCTTCAGTAAGCAAATGTGTCAGAACAGATAATCTGTTTTTATTCTAGTCTTGTTTTTCCATCTCCCTATCTTTCTAACTTAGCTACTTTATTCCCATGTTTTCCAATGCCTGTGGCAACTGTCAGAGTTGCATGTACTATCCTGATAAGGAAACTGATACCAACACATCTTCAGCTCGGTTGGCAGATGTGAAAGGATTGTGAGAACAGTTTTCAGGCTTTGACTAATCTTTCAGACATTTAAGTAAACAGTTTATTTTTATGAGAAATTTGAGAATCACAAACCCACCAAAATTAAGGTGAGACTGAGTCTCGGCATCTCATAAAAAATGGGTAATCACACCTAGCAGTGTGCAAGTAGAAAGAAACCACAGCAGGTAATGTCCTGAATTCCTGAGTTTGAACTGAGATGGGACACTGATAAAGAGTATTTGTTGAAACCTATCCCATCATTAATGGAAGTCTCTTCAGTAAAGGACAGAATTAGCTACTGCTTTAAATTAAAGAAAACAAGAAGTGGCCTTAGTTGATAGAAACACATTCACCATGAAAGTGTGGCTTGAAGAGTCTGCCTGCCTTCTGGCTTGAATCATTTGTTTTATTGCCACCCAGGTGCTGGTAATCACCACCTTTTCATGCCTGCTGTAAGAGAGCTGGGATCTGATCACAGTTCACCCAAAATGGTTACTAAAGATTTGTTGTTTAAAGCAAACCTGCCTTGTTGTGACTGAAGCAAATTAGGTAGTCTTAGTGAGGCCAGCTCTGCAAAAGAGAGGGATGAAATTACCCAGAAGACAATGGGTGGTGATCTTACCATTCCCATGACAGTTTGCAGGCCACACAATCTGTCTTCTTTTTTAGAAAGTCCTTAATAGCTGAAGTCAGGGTGTGATGGCCTTGGGACTTTGCTGATTCACTTAATCTGGAAGACAGGTAGTGAGATGATCAGGGGATCTCAGCTGTCACTTTGAATCTCAATGGATGCCCTTTGATTGCTCACAGTCCTCAGGTTCTACCCCAGTGTAGCCAAGATGAAGCAATTTCTGTAAATACATTTCTTGTAATTCACAGTTTTTATATCTTTCTGTTTCCAGCCTGTCTTCTGCAGAAAGATTATTTTGGGTATTACCAGTGTATCTGTATATTCAGCACTGGGCCAAGCAAAGCCCCTAGTTCTGAGTGGGTCCCTAACAGCCAGAGGTCTATATAGCTGTGCTGGCAGAGGTCTTTTATATTTTTAGTTAGGATTTGCCCTTTTGTCTTTTCAGTTTTCTAAATCTATGGTATTGGATGCATACAGTGAATATGTAAACAACTTCAGTACAGCAGTTGGGATTCTCAAGAAATCTTGTGCCACCAAACCTGCCTTTTTAGACTTCTTAAAGGTTAGTTCATTCAATCTTAAAATAGTTGTGCATGTGCGATAAATAAGAAAGTATGAGTTACCATTTGGGAGAAAATTTGATTGCTGATACTGTATATTGTCTCACTGTTTTTATGGACTTAAGGTCCTTTTCATGGGTTTGGCACAAAAAGACCCCAGAGGATGCCCTTCCAGTATTGTACGTTCGGCATAGTAACGTGCTGTTAGATCTGGGATGTATTTTGAAGTGCACAGTAGTTTTATTGTTATTCAAAACAGTTTATTGGTGTTTGCTTTACTTTATTTGGCTGAACTAGCCAAATTAGGACTCTTCCATATCACATGAGCTTGAAATAGTAGTTCACCATATGAAGCCACTTTGAAATTTATTTTAATTCTAATTTGTTTATTGTGTTGTGAGAAGTAGTGTAGCTGGATTTCCATTCCACAACAATTTCCCTGGGTTTTGAAGACTGTGTTTCTGGCTTGGAGTGGAAATTGGTAATTTTTTTTCAGAATGCATGCTATCCTGTTGCATATAATGCTTGTCATGATGTGTATGGAGAGCCTGGCACATGCAGTAGAAGTGCTGCAAATCCCTGGGGTTGTCACCTTACAGAGGGTACACAGAATCCATTGCAAGGCTTTTGGGCTGTCTGTGACATTGCTGAGAGTCTGAAAGCTCAGCTTGTCTCGTTCCCCAAGCATCCTGGATTGAGCTGTGCCTCTCAGAGCTGATCACCCTGTCAGGTCTGTTACAGTGGTCCACAAAACAGTAAAACTGAGTGCATAGTGCAACTCTTAGGTTGCCTAGAGAAGGGTGGCAGGGGTTTGTCTTCAGATCTTAAACTAACTAACAACTTTCTGGAGTGTGGACAACTCTGTGCAGGATGATACTTTGGAAGCCTTAAGCACTATGAAGATCAGACTCTCTAGTGAGCGTGTAGTCACATGTTAAACATGTTCTACTGTTACAAGCATGTTTTTCCAATAGAGACATAATCCACACCTCTCAGCACTGCTTGTCAGGACCACACTGGTTCTGCTTGCAGGAACACAGCCAAACTCTGATGATAGATGACACTTCTTTACCTTTCTTCTTTTTTTTTTGTGGGTTTTTTTTTTTTTGTCCTCATGAGGATCAAAATCTTCACTACTGCTGTTTGGAAAAAAAAGAGATGTTTTTATAGATAACTATAGAAATAAATTGTTGTGAAGCTGATAGTTGTAGCAATAAATAGCAATTTAAGCACAACATCAGTATAATATCAATTAGAATTTCTTTGTTTTTAATATTGGATATTTCCTCTAACCTTCCTATTTCTGGCCATTTCTGGCTCTTTTGCACATGCAAAAGGAATTGGTCTGATTTCATCTGCCATTCCTGGTAACTGAAATTAATGGATTCTAACATTTTTCTTTCCAAATATAAATCAACATTTTTTCCTTCATTTCTTCTAATAAAGAAGATCAAAATCTCTGCTTGCAGGGCACTGAGATTATGACATTTTTTCCTAGATTTCCTCTTAAAAACCCATAGGTAGGTTTTTAGATTTATAGGTGCTGCATTGCTGGTGTGGCTTTAGCCCAGCTGTATTTATTTAAGGAGGATATTTCAGTTCAGTGGCAGGCCATCATTTTAATAGTGACAGGTTTTTCTAAAAGTTGTAATATTTTTAATGAAATCTTGATAATAAATAGAATCTTTACAGTCTTCCTATTATAATTAATGTAAGCAATATAGAAGAATTTTTAGGAAATGTTTTCCTTTTGTTCTGTAACTGGTGGAAATGTGCTCATGGTAGTAAATGTGTCTTTCTTGCATTGCAGCAGTGTCAGGAGTCAAGCCCTGACCGCATGACACTGTATGGTTTAATGATGAAACCTATCCAACGTTTTCCACAGTTCATTCTACTATTGCAGGTAAATAATGTTTACCAAAGGGAGGCTCCTTTTGCATTCTTGCATAATTTCCCCTTGGGATTAATGGCAGCTGTCCTCTAGAGGATCACGCTGCAGTGGAAGTGACCACTAGATTGTGGGGGAATAAAGAGAAAATTTCAGTGCATTAAACATGCTGATCTCACAGTCTGATTGCAGGGACAGGCAGTAAAGGGCACTGCAGGAAAGCCTTAGTAAACTAGATTTGCTACAGATTACTTGCTAAGTAAAATATAGCTTATAAATGGTTTTCCAGTAAAGGTGTAGTTCAAATATGCTACTTGTTTATATCCCTTTGTTAGCTAGGAACATTTCAAAACATGACTAGGAACTTAGTGGCATTACCTTCCACTGAAGAAAAAAACAAGAGGATTAAATTCATGCTTTGGATAGTTTAGAATATATGTGAGATGCAGAACAACAGTATGCTCTCTGACTACTTGGCTCACAGGACCTGCTAGAGTATGTTGCAGCTTCCTTCTGACCTGCAGCATCTTGTTTCTCTTCCCACGGAAACTGGATTTGACAGGGAGTCCTTGGGTCTCATCTCAACAGGCAGTCAAGCTGCAGGAAGAGCACAATTCCCCAGTATAGACCTGCTCCAGACAAGTTTCCTCTGTTTGTACCTCCTTCCAGACCACAGCAGATCTACCCCAGTAAACACCATGTGTTACCTGTGTTCGCAGGTGCTGCCGAGGAGGGCAGGCTCCGGGCTGCAGGTCTGGGAATTCCTGTGGGTGAAGGAGCAGAGGCAGTCGTGGGGGAAACGTGTGGGTCAGAACCCATGGTGACAGCTGTTGAAGTAGCAGGAACCATGAAATTTATTGTGGCAGGAAGACAGTGTGAATATATAGGGATTTTTAAGTGCTCTGGAAATGGAGACAAAGTGTAATTCAAACTGTTCCTACTGTATGCCTACAAAAGAGAAAGACTTGGAGAAGCTGTCGTGACCTTAATGTAATGTCTCCTACATTAGGAGGAGTGTGCTGTCCATGTTTTAATGAGAAATAATAACAGTAATAAAGATAATACAATATTATGACAGTAAATATCAGAAAAGTTTCATTTTACATCATTGTTTATGGACACATACATATTATAGTATAATACTGATTCCCAGATAGTTTAATATTATGTCCCTTCTCTGTAATTTTGTTCTTTAAATAAGAATGTATGTGATCCCATTCAGTATAATTTTGAAGAATTACTAAGATATTCAGGAAGCTAAGCAATGTACTGTCTGAATATTCATTAGGTGTTTATTGGTATTATTCTTTAGTAGTACTCAAGTAATGAATGTAGTGTAAATGTACATCCTGTAATCTTTGGAACCTGACTTTGAAAATAAATGGGATTTTATTTTGTTTTGTTTTATAATTACCCCTCAGGATATGTTGAAGAACACTAATAAGGGACATCCTGACAGATTACCTCTTCAGATGGCTCTTACAGAACTCGAGACATTGGCAGAGAAGTTAAATGAAAGGAAAAGGGATGCAGATCAGCGCTGTGAAATAAAACAAATAGCAAAGGCAATGAATGAACGTTACCTGAACAAGGTAAGCAAAGTAGGAAAGTATAATGGAAATGGAAGAGTCAGTGTCTGGGCCTTGAGCAATCTCTACATCAGAGACCAAAGAGACAGCTAAGTTGTTTTTTTCTGTAGAGCTCAACTACATGGTGTCATTCTAGTGGTAAATGTGAGATGTGACCTACCTCTGGGACTGAACAGGCTCACCCCTGTGTGCTGGAATGGGCAACACACTGAACTAGCCTCAGCAGTATTGTTCTGTGGCAGTGTGGGAAATAATAATACAAAGTAAAATCTCCTGCATATTTTCTGCATGGAAAAGTTCAATTTTTTATTTATCCTAGAAGTAAGGAATTACTCCTGTGTAAAGAAAGGGGCCATGTCCTTAGACAGCAGTGGTTCCAGCTATGAAGCATTTCAGGATGTCCTATTGAATGGGTCCAACATCTTCCTTGATTTAAGGAAAATCTCAGTCTATTTCATTAATATATTGGCATCGTATGCTAGAAATGTCTGAAAAGAACTCTGGAAGACATTCAGTAAAAATGAAGGAACAGTCTTTTTTATTTATCTGTACTGTGGATATATCTATGCTTGTTATATTTGTGTCATGAATGATTCCTTCTTTCCCATGAAGTGAGACATAAATGCTTCAAGTACTGCATTTGGAAAGTTACAGGTTAGTATCCTGTAAACTCGCTATGAGATAAAGTAGTGGGGATATGCTGAAGGAATAGAGTTGTTTTTGGTGATACATAAAAGCACATCTTTTGGGAAAGCAATAGTCAACCAGAAAATGCTTGTTCTAAGCTATTTACCAGGAATGGAATACTGAATTTATTGTCATACTAGAACAATATTTCCATTCTAAGTGCATTAGAAGATGGATTCAGACGTTTTACTTTCTTTCCTAGTTGTCATAATCCTGCTTCTTGAAGCAGCTATTAATCATCTGCAAATAGTTCCAAGACACAGAGTGTGCTTTTGAAGAGGTGGCCCAGGTTACCTTTTATCAGTTGACATTGACTGTAAGATTTTGTGTGTTATGCAGTGGGGGATTCATTATCCATATGTGGATATTGCCACCCCTGCAAGGGAGGGGATTGTCTCAGCCTGCTCTGCACTGGCCTCACCTGAATATTGTGTGCAGTTTTAGGTTCCACAATGTAAGAAAGATATTAAGCTATTAGAGAGTGTCTAAAGGAGGGCCTTAAGGATGGTGAAGGGCCTTGGGGGGAAGCTGCATGAGGAGTGACTGAGGTTACTTGGTCTGTTCAGTCTGGAGATTTTTTTTCACCAACTCCAAGTCTCACAGGGTTCCACAGGCCTTGTGTGTTAATATCAGAGAATCGGCTGAGTTGGAAGGGACCCACGTGGATCATAGAGTCCAAGTCCTGTCTCTGCACAAGACCTCCCCTGAGTCACACCAAGTGCCTGACAATATTGTCCAAATGCATCTTGAACTGTGTCAGGCTTGGGGCTTTGACCACTACCCTGGGGAGCCTGTTCAGTGCCCAAGCACCCTCTGGGTGAAGAACCCTCCCCTCACAAGAAGCTGTAACTGCAGTGAGGTCTCCCTTCAGTCTCCTCCAGGCTGAACAGACCAAGTGACCTCAGTCACTCCTCATGCAGCTTCCACTCAAGGCCCTTCACCATCCTTGAGGCCCTCCTTTGGACACTCTAATAGCTTTATATCTTTCTTACATTGTGGCACCCAAAACTGCACACAGTATTCAGGTGAGGCCAGTGCAGAGCAGAGTGGGACAATCCCCCCCCTTGCCTGGGTGGCAGTGCTGGGCCTGATGTGCCCCAGGACATGGTTGGCCCTCCTGGGCCTGTATATTTGCATATACGGTTTTGGAACAATGCCAGCTGGGGTGAAATAGGTGGTGAAGGAGGTGGTTGATTAGAAAATTCGTCAGTTATGGACCCTTTTATTCTGTTGAACACTATGGAGGTGTGTTTGACGTGTAAGGGATTAATTCATGCTTGCATACAGTGGCTGATCCTCAGCCCTTGAAGACAAATGTCAGGAGCAATTTACATGCCAAGAATCTCTTGGATATGTCATCTTCTCCACAGTCTGTGATACCCTTCCAGCTGTGTGAGCCCAGGGGGACAGAACATGCTGAGCACACTTCCTCCTCACCCTCTGGCCTCCCACTCTGGGCAGCTGGAATCATGCATAGGTCTTTAGTGGACTATGAAGGAGGGGACTAAGGAAGGAAATCACAGAAATTGTGGAAGGAATCTTTTTTTTTTGCCAAGAAACCTTTATCAGTGTGGAAGATTCCCAGAGCAACCGTGGTCTACATTACGATGCAAAGCCCTTTATGTGTACATGGATGACAGCAGAAGTTACTGTTTCTCTAAATCAAAAGCAGATTAATAAAGAGACCTAATTCCCTTGGCAAATCCACCTGCAACCACTTGTGCTAGGATGGCAAGTGATAACCCATTGTTTTTGTTTTTTATGTGCTGGATGTTGGATGTACAGTGTATAATATGCAGTGCTGATTGTTTTCAAAATCCAGCTACTCAGCAGCGGAAACAGATACCTCATACGGACTGATGATATGGTTGAGACAGTTTATAATGACAAAGGAGAAATTATCAAAACCAAAGAACGGCGACTTTTTATGTTAAATGATGTGCTGATGTGTGCAACAGTAAATATTCGGTAAGATTTAATTTATATTTTTTAGATGATCGTTTCAACTTCAGGTGGAAAAAAATGAGTTATTGAATTGCTTTTGTTGTATTTACTGTGGCTAATGGTTTCTAGGAGTAGTCATAATAAATGGCTAACCAGCTTTGTTATAGTCCTCCAAATTGCTGCCTGATATTTGGAAGTTCTAGAGTGAATTTGTAAGAAAATTTTATCAGTTGGAAATTACAGATAGAAATGCTCTGTAGCGTCCAGTTATTGCTGTGTATTAGTGCTTAGTAGAATACAGGCATGCCAGGGTAAGACTTTTTTATCTTCTTCTTTAAATTCAGACTGTAACTTGACCCAATTTGTAAATTAAATCCCACCCTCTGCAAAACAATCTCCAACAAACAAAAAAGCAAAACCCATAAAGTTAATGCATGTTGCCAGAACAGACCTGGAGCTCGCTAACAAGGTTCCAGATGGGAAAGGGTTGTTATCTCTGAGATCAAACACTGAAGGATTAAAGGTGAAATGCTTTGAAAAAAGCATTTTTTCATAGTTCCTTCCATGCTTTTGTTGGCTGTAGTTATTACTGTTACTTAGTGTCTGTGTATGCCAAGGTTGTGTTCACATTCATATGTTGCTTGTATCATAAATTGTTTTATGTGATGGTACATTCTGACAAAGAAAATGTGGATTGTTAAAATCTTCCAAGAACAGCTTTTTTAAAGCATGAGTTGATATCTTAGTTCATTACTGAAGCATGAATCCTGTACATACATCTCTAAGTGTGTGATTGCTTGGTCTCATGTTAGTGAGTGAGAAGTGCCATGTAACAACTACACTTCAGGAAATGAACAAGCTTATGTCAATTACCCTGTGATCCTTGCCTTTACAAATTCTTTACTTTCTTGGTAACACTTGGATATTGTTTTTAACTATTCATATTTTGTCTTCTTTCATACCAGTAAAGTCTTGGATTTTCTGTATTTGTACTTGAAGCAGCAAAGTGCAGTCTGTTTTTGTTTTCCATGTTAAAAGTTCATGATCATGTCAATCTCTGACTCTCTGAGGGTCATAACCTCTGTAAAAGAATGTATCTTTTGCAAGCCTTAGAAAATCCCTCTGTAACTAGTGGACCCTAGGCACCTGGGATGTTTGAGTGTTGCTGGTTTGCAAAAGACAGGTATTTTTGCAGACGACATGACCCTCAGGTCTTTCTTTGCACACAGTCTAGATGACCAGGAGGAGCTGGTGGCCTAACTCTGAAGTAACAGCAGAGTTGGTGCTATCCCTAGTGACTGAACAACTGTGTCCTGCCTAGTTTTTTTTTTCTTTCTTCTGAGCTAGGTGAACAATTTGTAAATATTTACTTAAGTTGTGGCAATGGTGTTCTTTGTTCATACTTGCTTCCTCCTTGAAACAAGTTTGTGTTGCAAATAGGTAGCTGACTAGCTGAACTTCAGCATTTAGTTACTGTTCTAAATAAATGCATTTTGCTGAATTCTCTCAAGCGTTTGACTTCTGTATTTCAGTCATGCTTTTTGTGAAATAAGCCTTTTTTGTTCACTTCAACATCTCTTTTGTCCTTTAAAATAAATGTTTGTTACATGTTCTTGAATGGGAATAAGGGAATGAAGGAAACAAAGTAAAATTAGTATTAATGTAATTTCTATTCCTAATGAACTTCCTCAGTATGCTCTTTCCTCTGAAATGCCTGTTGTGATACACACTTTTATAAGCAGCAGCTCAGGCAGGATTACTCTTGGAAGCGTCAGCAGCTGTAGAGGTCTGCTGTACAGAACAATCTGGGCTCTGGGGCTTGGCAGAAATGTTGGCTTGTCAGCCCTTTGGAGGTTATGTTGTCCTTCCTGTTGCCAGCACTCATTCAAAGGTCCCATTATCGATACCTCCCTTAACATAGCAGTTAGGGCCCAAAAAGAAGTGTTTCAAAAAAATGAGGAAAATGTGGAGCCAAAGTTTAATCCCAAGCACTTGCATTAGGATTTCAGAATGCACATTGATCTTAAAAGATGGTCATTTATGTTTTGCTATAGTAATGTAAGGACTGTTGTTGGCAGTCCTGTGGTTGTAGACAAGATTATCTGCACCTGTATGGCTGCTCTTTGCACGCCAGGAAAGGTCAGTCACAAAAGTCAGCCTGATGCATGTGTTTCTTTCAAGTTGTGCACTGTACTCAAGCTGATAAACAGCAGATTTGAGAAGCTAAAATAATAAACAGAATGTCACGAAACACATTTGCTTGTCACAGCAATAATTTGTGCATCTTCCAGCTCTTCCTATGAAAGCAGCGGGACCGTGACAACTGGCCAGAGGTATTTATTGAAGTGGAGCGTACCGCTGGGACAAGTGGACGTCATCGAGTATGGCAGCAGTGAGGGCCAAGGAGACAACTGCAGGTTCCCACCCCAGCTCTCTGCTGAAAATGTCATCATTAACTCTAAGCCAAGTAAGAGACAGGAGTTACTGACTTTGACAGACTACTCTGTTAAAATCCGTATTTGAAATTCAATGGGTTACTGAAAACAAAGGAAAGCATTTTGTCCATGAAGATTTCTGTAACATGAAAAGTAGTAGGGACTCTTTCTTTGGAAACTGAGAATGCATAAACTGGCAGCCAGGCTCCTTCCTTGCATTACTTGTATTTGTCATAGTTTAGAATTTTATGCATGAATAAGTAAAGAGCTCTAAAGCATGAGAGCGTGCAGACGTGCAAAAATGAGGGTTTGGTGTGGTGTGCCAGTGGTCTCATGGTCGCTGGTTCTGCCTTTGTTCTTTATCCCATAGTTAGAGAAAAGAAGTTTTTCTCAATAAAGATGACCAAGCTACCCTGTTGCTGTGATTAAGAGCCTGGACACAAGTGGTTATTGTGGCGTAGAATTTACTCACTTCTCTCAAGCCCATGGTATCTTGCCCTTCAAACTAGTGCTTCAGAAAAAAACCTTAATGAATGTTTTTGAAATGATATGTTAATAGGTAATTTCCTCCTAGGCTCTCTCCAAAAATTACCTCAAGCTCTGAAGTTTACAAATTCTGCTCTGCTAGTTTACCCCCACTACAAGTCTGCCAACTGCCTTCAAGAGAAATACGAATTTTAAGACTTTACTTGTTACCTAGACTTTCATACATTAGGAGTTATTTTTATATCCTGTTTTTTTTGCCTAAATATTGTAATATTAAATGCATCAATATCTCTAGATTGTAATTTGATTCCTATTCATGGATTATAATTCCCATGGATTTCGGTGCTAACTCTAGGCATTATTTCACACAACATTTATTTAATATCACAGCCTTGGCTTCATTAATTTTTCCACAGTTGTGGTATAAGGAGGCATAAATGCCACAGCATCAGAGTGTAGCATTTACTACCCCCTGTATTCTCCAGGATGGTTCTTGTCAGGTGTTCTTGCTCCTCCCTTTGTAAATAGCTACAGAAAATTTTATGGGCATTTATGTCTCTATTTCAGGGATGACTTTATTCTTGTAACTCCTTTTCAGCAATAATTGACTACTTAGAGAATGAGATTAAAGCCTTTGTCTTAAAATTTACCAGCTGCTGTATGCATAACCTTGAGAGGACTATATAAAGAAGTGTATTTCTCAGAATTGGGGGTCCCTTTTGTAGGTGAGTGTAGGAGGAACAGATTGTTGACTATTCCTACTATGATTTTGTGCAGCAGTTTCACAGCTGATAAGATGAAATCCTTGCCTGTCAGCATGGTCATATGGGGAAGAAAAGCATGAGGGGAGAAACAAAAACTCCTGACTGAACAGTCACGTAGAACTTACTTGAACCTCTTGGCTTTTGAAGTTTTTCAGCTTCATCATGTTTGGTGACAATATCACACGAAAAAAGAGATGACTTTGTACATCATTTGTAAATCAATCTTCAAGTTAAACGGTACTCAGTAGGTAAAATGTGAGCTGAACTAATTTTTCTTTTGGTAAGCTCTGTTATATTAATTCAGTCTTCTAATAAAAAGGATCAAAAGGTAAGAAATAAAAAGGATTTGGAGGATACTGGGTATATTGAAAAAATCCCCCTCTGGTTTAATCAAACTTTTCTGCAAGATGACCCAACTAAATTGAATATAAACAATCATGAAAGAGGAACATCATAGCCTTGTTTTTGCACATGCTACTGTGTTTGCACTATCTGTTACTCTAATGTAGAATTGTTTGAGCTGACCTTCATAGACAAATTTGAATATACACCTAATTGTTTTAGTTATTCTGTAGTTCCAGTTCTATTTATTCCTTAGTTCCAGTTAATGTTGGCTGCTAAAGCTCAGAAAGTACAGCCTTCCTGCAGAGGGACAGACTGTGTGCTGGTGTACAGTGTTGCTTCTTATTTGTGCCCACCAAGTTGCTCCATTTTATAGTTGATGATGACATGATCTTTAATATGATAGTATCGCATCATTGGTGAGACTACTGGGTGTTTGCCACAAGTTGCTAAGTGCTAACAGAGAAATACTATCTACTTTGCTTAAAACTTCATATCTTTGCAGTCATCATAAAATTACGTCTCCCTGTTTTCAAAGTATACAATGGAATCCCAGTGGCCTCATAGTATGTGGTTTTAATAAAATCTGGTGATCAAGAGTAGTTTGGGATGCTGCAGGCAAAATCCTGAGACATAAAAACATTTCTCAGACCTGATTTTCAGCTTACATATCCAGTTTATGGGTACTGAAAAGATACAGAATAACGGTGATTCTGTGTAAAATCATTAGGTAGTAGAGTGATTACCTCTTGCCTTTCTGGAAGAGTGAGAAAAGTTGATTTGTGTCTGCCACATGCCAGGTTGAGTACTTAGCTCCTGTAAGGTTGGTATTCTGACATTGCTGCTGTGATTAGCACAGATTCTTGATGGATTCAGGTTGTGTTCTTGTGAGGATTACTGGTTATTAGTTACATTGCCCTTATCATGGCACTTTTTTCTCCACTAAAACCATTTCTGTGAGGAAGTAGCTGTCACAATTATATCTTGCTGTTTATTATTGACTAAATGCAATTGGTGCTTCCAATTTTCTATGATGTTGCAAGAAGAAGCAGTACAGTTTAAAGATGCAAACTTTACTTTGGGTGCTGAATTAATAGCTGAATTGGAATTAATCTTGTACAGCCTGTAATATGCAACTGAAAAGTTGAAAGGTTTTAAGAGTATGTATAAATCAAAGGCATGTTTTAGTACTGTTCTAAGGTGAAAAGCAAGGGCTGTGTGAACTTGGTTTTCACTTGGCAAAATCAGTGGGCAGTTTTCTACCCCATCAAGCTTTGTACAGCAGTCTTGTGTCTCTGAATTCTACAGAAGAACACATTTAGGGGCTGTTTATTTGTTTGAAGCCATTTGTATTTTGGTAGGAAAAACTGCGTGTTCTGAGGGTGTGTGGGGCAAAGCAGGAAAATTTTACTGGACTGTATTCTGCTAAACTGCCCCATCCTTGATGTGCTCTTGCCTTGTTCCTGTTTTTCTTCCCTAGCACCAAGAATAGACTAAATTATCTTAGTTATGAACATGAAGAAGGATTGAAGTCTCAGCTGTTTGGAAGGGTCCTTTATTTGTACAATTCTAATATTTTTTCTTAGTGGAATGCAATTACAACTTGTGTTTGCTTCCTGCAATAATAACCAGTAAACATTTCACAATCTCTGTCTTCAGGAAAAAACTCATTTCTCTCAACAAATTAGTCGAAGTTCTGTTTCATCTATTACAGTTAGTCTTGCTTGAAAATTTGTATAGCTCTCTGGCATCCCAGATGGACAGTTTTTGTGGAAGCAGTTATTTAATATGTGTGCCAAAAGTGTGATGTGTTAATTTTCTTTGTAGAACCATTGGCAGAAAGATGTGAGATAGAGTTTTTCCCCTGGTCAATCCATGTCTTGTTTCTGGTAGGCTGTTGCTGTTCTCTTCACCTCAGTTAGTCTATATGCAGAAGTACAGACACAGTCATAGTATGGAAAAGTTGAATTAATATAGGAACAGGGGACTATTTTCAGTGGGAACAGAAATTTGTATATTCTTGGTTTTGATTTAGTAGTGTTGGTAAGAAATTTACCACCCTCACCTGGCTGGTGATGCTGTACCTGATGCCTCCCAGGACAGGGTTAGCCCTTCTGGCTGCCAAGGTACTGCTGACCCATATTCAACTTGCCATTGACAAGAATCCCCAGATTTCTTTTTGTGTGACTGCTCTCCAGTGTCTGTGCTCAGTCTGTTTGTACATCCAGGGATGCCCTGTCCCAAGTGCAGAATCCAGCACATGCCCTTGTTAAACTTCCTGTGGTTGGTGATTGCCCAGCCCTGTGATTTTTCAAAGTTTCTCTGCAGGGTGTCTCTGCCTTCAAGGGATTTGACAGCTCCTCCCAATTTAGTGTCATTGGTAAAGGTGCTTATTATTCCTTGGAGTCATTTATGAAGACACTGAGGAGAACTGAGCCTAAAATGAAGTCCTGGGAAACCCCACTGGTGACACGTCACCAGTCTGATGTTACCACCCCATTCACTATAAATAACTCTTTGCGCCTGCCCTGTGAGCCAGTTTCTCACCCATCACATGGTGTGTTTATCCAGCTGTGTGCTGGACATTTTGTCCAGAAGGATCCTGTGAGAGGCCTCAGATCAATATCTTTACTGAAATCCACAGTTCACATCAACTCGCTTCCCCTGATCAGCCACCTGGGTTACTTGGTCATAAAAGGAAATTAAGTTTCTTGAACAGGACTTCAGCTTCATGAACTTGATCTGGCCAGGACCAATGACTGTGTTGTCTGCCAGGTGTTTGTCACTAGCTCCAGAATAACCCTTTTAACTCTACCAGACACTGAGGTGAGACTGGCAGGCTTGTAGTTACCACAGTCGTCCTTCTTACCTTGGGACCATGTTTGCCAGAGTCCAGAGCTTGCCAGACCTCTTCAGATTCCCAGTTGGATTGATTATGTGGAAAGATGGCATCAAGAAAGTTGAATGCTACCTGTACTTTTACAATAAAAAAACGGATGGGTGAAAGCACAGTGAATACAACTTGTTTTTAATATGTCATATTGATATGAAATATTATAAATACACTTTCAAAAAATATAAATAGTAGAGTCAAAGGGCAACTTTGTAACTTCTTACCAAAATATTCAGTATTACCCCTTTAGAAGAATCAGAAGACAACTTTCCCTTGCAATTCATCCATATCTACATAAAATCACTGCGAATAGGTGTATTTCTATTTCGCGGCCTTTTAAATGGGAATATAGGAACAAAAGTCAAATATACTGGCCAGAGTTTCAGTTTCTCAGACTTCTGGCACATGTTATGAGTTTGCAGCACTTAATTCAAACTGTTGATGGGTTGTGACTTGTGGTTTGTGCTGAGGCAAATGCCGTTTTGGTGCCGCAGCAACAGCAACCACCCTCAATTGCCTGTTGTTGGGTCCCCAAGAATGAAACAGGTGAGTGAGAGGTTTCTCACAGTGCTTTTATTTAAGGAGATCAGACTAGAGAGACTCTGTAGAACCAAATGGAGAGGGTTAAGCGTCCTGCCATGTCTGGGTGGGAAACCACTGCCTATCTGCAGTGTTCTGCTCTGATCCGGTTGATTAGGAGACACAGACACCATAGACAGTTACTTAAGCAAAGAAACATCAATTTGAGCCATATGTCTAAAGGCTGAAAGGGGAAATGAGCCAGACCCATCTGTGCTATATATCCAAGAGTGAGGAAAAAATCAGGTTAGTATGCTTATGGCTGCATTTTAGTGTCATTTTTTTTTCCCAGGCTTAAAGTTTGTAACTGAGAGCAAAGCTCAGCACTGCTAAACCATGGCTGTTCCCCTTTCTTATTCAGCCTTCCAGGGATACATTTGTACTCTGTTTCTACTTGATTGTGTTCTTGATCTCTGTGGGATTTGTTTACTGTCAAATGTAGTAGTGACACGATGCTGAAGCGCAGAAATGATTCCTCTTCCAAGGTTCCTTCTGCTTGATGCAGTCACTTTGTGTAGGCCTCTGAGTGTTGCCAGGGAAACAGGGAGGGATGTTTGATGGGCTACAGTGTGCACTTGTTTCTGTCAACATCTTGCTCAGTGGAATGGCAGCTCTTTTCAACAATGGAGATAGTACTGCTGTGATAGCCATTGCCATTAAAGCTGGGGTTTTTTGCAGGTTTTTCTAATGAGAGATACAGAATTGGGGAAGAAACAAAAAGTCAGCTTTATGATCCCTCTAAGGCACAGCAATAATAATACAATGTCTAGAGTAAACAAAACTAATATTAAGTGACCTATCAACTCCAGCATTGGTGATAAGATTTTAGAAAGAATGATGTGGCATGACTTGCTAATTGAACTAGCTTTCATCTCAATGAAATATATAAAGATTAATAATGTAGTTATTTTAAAGTTATGTTTTTGAAGACAATATTGTGCACTAAAGGAGCTTTAATATATTTATAAATGTAAACTGTCACTGATATATGCAAACAAAAGACCAAAGATTTTAAATAAATCTAGTGCCAAAAATCCTGTTCATCTGAGCAAATGAGGTGACATTAAATAATTCACTTTGTGAAGCAGACATAAATTTCTATATAGTGGATTAGGCAAAGATAAATTTAGGTGTTACATGCTTGTCTCACCCATGCAGGATGAGATTCTTCTCTTTGCCTTTTGTGGTTTTTATAGTGGTTATAGGATTTGTCATCCACTTCCTATAAGCCTTCTTCTGTGTTGCCAGGGATCACATCCACATCATGACACAGAGTAGTAAAATTAATAGAAACCCAGCTGGTGTGTATGAAAGAGGGAGGTGAGCTCCTCTCAGTGCCATTTCCACATGAGTTGTTATAGTCTGGTGGGAGCTCCAGTGTAAACCTCTGGCAACTCAGCCCGTTTACAATTGCCTGCAGACCTGTCTTGGGATCCCTGCAGTACTTTCACTGTACCTTCACACATGTACTTTCTTTGCCTGTTTATATCAGTGTTTGTCTTTTTGCACCCAGTTTCTCTCTTGCCCTTTGTGCCCATGCAGGTGCATCCCAGAGGCCCTGTGTGTCTCCTCTCCCTCCTTAGGAGGGCAAGGGCTTCCAGGTCCATGCTGTCCTCAGCCTTCCTCTTTGGACCTTGTGAGAGAAAGGCACTTCTTTCCTTTCACTCTCAAGTCTTTGTTTACAGCATTTTTCTTCCTCATGGGAACAGAGCCAAGAACTGCAGTCAGTACATAGTCCAGGAGGACCCCTGACCATTGTCCCAGCCAGTGTGACACTGGGGAGCTGGGCTGTGGGGTCCCCTGTAATGAGCATATCAGGGCTCCAGTGTTTGTCCCTCATGTTCCCTGCTGCTTTAATCTCTGACACAGTACAGCTGCTTCTTGTCAGAAGAATATTTATGGCCTTTTATATCTGACATCCCCTGTGTGGTCAGGATTAGCTGGAGCTTATTATAATCTTGAAGCCATGCTGTCAATGTATGAACTACTTCTCACTGTCTCAGAGGCTTTACATTTCCTTCGTATTTTTGCATTATTTTGCACAATTTTATTCACAAATGGTATAGCACTATGAATTCAATACCTTACTCACGACTTGCAGTTGAAAGCTGTTGATTTTATCTTGCTGTTCCTCAAGATATGTGAATAAGCAATTTTGTAGTTAGATGGTAGATTTTATGCAACTTACTTATTCAGTGTTCAGATCTGGTACAATGAGAAAAACAGGTCTCAGCATTTATGTAATTAGCAATTGAGAGAAAGGTATTAGCAACTGACAGTGAGGTAAAGCATGTTAAAAAAACTTTTTCAGAGTTGAGACTTGTGAGGTTTGTTTCCCAAATCTACTCTGTGTACTGGATGTCGTGTGGTATTTGGTGCTGTGATTAGGACCTGAAGAACTCCTCTGTCTTGCATGGCAGTGAGAGTAGTTAATTTAATACATTACTTTCAGAGACTCAGATTATCAGTTTCGGTAATTAAGAACATAAATTATGTTTAGATGCTTACATGATTAAAGTATGATTAGACTGAACAGTGTCATTTCATGTTTATGATAAAGCTCTTCATGGTAATTGATGATGGAGAGCCCTGACTATATCCTGACTGCTTGCTTACACCATGTCTGAACTGAATAGTTTGCATTCTAGTAAACTCAAGGGGTTTATTGCTTATGGCCTAATACTGTGTGTGTGCTAGTGCTGCTTCTTTCCATGCTAGACTACTAAGCCTGAGTCAGAGTAGTACTGCAAAAATATGTGTGAGTAGCTGCACGTATCAGCTTTTCATTGATGGCTGCCAACTAAACTCTTGTTCTCTGACATCATTCCTGACTTCCCATTTGCTTAAATTTCCAAACCTGGAGACTGATGCCACTCAAAGACTTGTGTAGTTTGGACCTGAGAGTGTGGTATAATCTCAGGAGACCTACAGTTGGCTTATGGTGGCTCAGATTTTTTGGGTGCATGCAGCTGTGGAGATCATGAGTTGGATTTAGTGTGAAAGAGCAAACCAGGGGAGAGCAGAAAGTTGCTTTTCTGAGATTAACTTTTAATTGACCCGTGGACTTGTTTAGGTCATAAGCCAGGATTTTGGACCACTTTTTTTAATTACTATTTTAGTCAAATTCCAACTGGCTGATTGAAATCTCTCATAAAGGAGAAACAAGAAAACTGAACCTGCTCACGTGTTTCTCTGATGCATCTGTGGAAACAAGAACAGCATGAGTGAGCAAGTGAAGACACAAATATGAGGAGGATGGTGATGTGGGAGCTGTCAGGGACTTTGCATAACACAGAGTGCAGGAAGTTGGTAGTTCAGCATCTAAAAACCTCATCTGCTTTGTTACTGGCTTTAACACTCATACAGAATTCCCAGGGAGGATGTATATCAGAGGTGTGGAGGTGCCTCAGGTGTATAACAGGTGCTTGGATATCTCAAGTTATGTGCAAGATAAAGTTTTAGTACAGAAGGGGTCCCTCATCACCAGCCCTCTAGCAAAAGCTAGGTGTTCTGGGACAAGGGAGTTTGCAAAGGGAAAGGAAATAATACTTCACGTAACATCAGTGTCAACTGCTAAATGAATTGTACTGTTTCTGGTATTTCCAATATTCATAATCTTTTTGCCAACTCTGTTTAATGGTTGCTGAAATAGATAGATTACGTATAATAATGGCACATAAATATTTCCTTTTCTGTTTGTACTGAGAAAAGTAGTTCCACTAGACCTATGAAAGGAGAATGAGAAAGCAGCTGTGAAGCATTGGTGTGTTTTGCATACCAATCTATCTATAGGAGCAAGTATAGGGGAAGGATTCCTCAACTGCAGTGATTGAATCTTGGGCCTTATTAATCGTTTCTGGTTTTCCTTCTTTTATTAATTATCAAGGCCTTCAGTGTACAGGAAACTACTTTACTTCAGATGCAACATTGTCTTTCACAGTCTCCATTCTTGCCCTTTCTAAAGGTGGACATTATAAATTAAGCAGTGGGATGCTGTCTGCCTATTACTACTTCAGGAAAAAAAAATCAACAAAACTCCCCTAGGACAATCAAAGTCAAATTTAAAGAATTGAACAGTTCTGTCTACACTTAAATGGTTTTAAATATATTACTGCTGCATCATCATAGTTTAACATAAATAGGTTAACAGTCTCATTATATCTGTCTGGTTTATTATGAACTGATCAAGAATTCATGTAGCATCATGATACCTTGCTTTCCAGAATACTGTGCAAGCTTCTCAGATTTAAATATAGTTGAAATGTTGTGTAAGAGCCTGTTTTTTTATTATTTGTTCCAAGCGTGTAATCCTGTACCAGTAACAGTTTGTTATGCCTTCCTCAGACACAGCATCTTTTAAAGTTACCTCCCACATATGTAACTTCTTCCCCCATCCCAGGTGATTTTCATGCTCTATATGAGGATGGAAACTTTCCCAAATCTCTTCCTTTCATAGCATTTGACGTTTCAGTGTGCTGCCTGGATGCACACAGATGGCTCCGTGGGAGGAAGCAATAGAAATGTGCTCAGCCTTGAAGGCCAGATTGCAAATGACAAGTCAAATTTGGGATATAGCAGCCTTTCAGAGTGGTCTTCAAATCTGGCATGTTCTTCAAGTGTATCATTAATTTTGTGCTACTCCTCAGTAACACTGGAACTGTAGTCAGGAAAAGAGCCTTTCTCAGATTCAGTTGTGGTTTTTGCATTTGGGCATTCATGATCTTCCATTTTGTGCAACACTAACCTGACTTCAGGGCTCTGTGTCTCTCAGAAGCAAAGTAATCTTTTTAAGGACCTTGAATTTTCATGATGCATTGGTTTTCACTTCATTTCAATATAGCTTTTCCAAAAGCAATTTTTATTGATGTATTGTGGTTTTGAACTATGTGGAGAAAAGGTCATTACTGTGATTACATTCAAGGCAGATGTTGTCTATATTAGTTACTTTGCAGTAAAAGAGACACCCAGAAGTCTGTCTATTAACAGTGTTTCATTTCAACATGATGGACAATACAGAAATGTTTGCAAAAATAGTTGCAATATTGAGAGTATATTGACTGAGGCTTTTATTTTATTTGTGTGACATTTAGACTTATAGTATTACTTGAAGAAAATCCTTCTAATTGGGAATAAACAGGAGTTTAGTATGGGATGGGACCAGCTGAGCCACTATGCTTGCCCAGCAATAGATGTTCAAATTATGGGTGATTGCATCTACTCTGTCTTTAGTAGCATAAATCTGTGATAAAATAGTAATTCACAAATGGGAATCAGAACACACAGGAAGAGGTGGTGGAAAATATTTACAGGTAACAAATCGCCATGGAAAATAAGTGTGTCCCGTTGTAATTCTTAGAAAGGAAGAGTAGGGTCTGATCAGGATTATGATAACCAATATGCTTGAAGTGGCCATGGAAACTGAAAATTTCAGGGAACCAGATGGGCGACAATCCCAAGGGAGCAGCTGCTGTGCCAGGACCTATTAAAGCAGCTGCTGCTGTGCAGGGAGAGAGCTGTGGCTGCTCACTGTGCTCCCCAGCCATGCAGCCTTCTGCCAGAGGTGGGAATGCTCCCCCTCTGCCCAGGCACTAGCAGACAGACACTTCTCTAGCATGGGTATATTTATTCACAACCTTCCAAAATCTGCTCGTGCCTGAACCAAGTTAAACTGACTTTAACCACCCCCAGGGAGTTTCTTGCAGGCTTTGAAAATGCCTGGGTATAAATCACCTAGAATTGCTTCTGTTTCAATTATAAAAATTGCTTCATACCAGGCAAAATTGATGAATTTGAAGCTGTGGTGCTGAGAGTAACACTGGGAAACAAGCAGGTAAAATAAATGTTTGGTATTATGCTCAAATGTATCTTGGCCTAAGAAGAAATTGTTATAGAAAGCAGAATCTTCTCCCCAGTTTTACATAGCAGCAAAATCAATTTAAACTTTAACCTCCTTTCTTCCCTGTAAACCAAGTTGTGGTTTTCTTTTTTAAACTTTAGTGTATTTCATTATAATGCTGAGCAAGGAATTGGGTATTTTGCAAGAATTACTCATTGTTGGCAGTAAACTTGCGTGTTGCACAGAGACACAAATTCCTCTGGTAAGATCTTAGCAACAAAGGAGTTGGTGAAAAGAATTCTTGCTAGATTACACGTGGCCAAGATTTCACCCTTGTCTGTAGGTGGAATGCAAAAAAGGTGCCTTTGAAGCCACATATGTGGTTATTGGTTAAAGCATGCTGCCTTCTCTCCTGCCCAGGCACACTCTGTAGCAAGTAGGATGTGTAGAGTTGGGGAGAGCCTTCTCTAAAACCATGAAGGTTTTTTTTTTTCCCCCCACAGGAAAAATAAGTTGCTTTAGAGTTTGATAATTAACAAGAGCGGCTTAGAAATGAGAAGGAAACGTCTTTATGATTTGTGAAACATTTCACAGTACAAAAGAAACCGACCATGTATCTGCTTTGGAGTGAAGCCAAGAGTTTTTCAGTGCACTCTCTATGGATAAAAGAAGGAGTGAACACTCACCCCAAAACAGCCAGCAATTGAATGGTCAGGGAACATGTGTGGGCTGAAGCAGCCAGTCTGTGGCTGTAAACTGAGAAACATCTGATGAACAGAGTAGTGTTCTCCCCACCTCCTCCACTCAAGAAAAACCCTCCATCAGACAATTCTCAGAATCAACTGGTAGTCAATGTTTGGTTAACCACTGAGAAGCCAGTTCTACTTTAAAAGACATTGTGAGTAACCTTTATGGGATCCAGTTCAGAGATAAAGTTTCTATAACTTGCAACTATTATCCAGACACAATCCAAGTGGTCACTTTTTGGGGAAGTCATTTCTGTTGAATCCATATCACTGTTGATTTCTGAAGTGTTATTTTTCTGTGTCAGTTTGTGCCCACTAAGGGCCTTGGTGAAAGGCTGATATTAGTCATGCCTATTGATCTAGTCCTTGACTAGTAAAATTTCTTCTTAACTTGGCTGTTTCTCTTTTCTAGAGCATCAGAGGATGGAAGCAGGCTCTCATTAATTACTTACTGTTTTGATTTTGTGCTTCCTTTCCTGTACTAAGAATGTGATCTTTTAATAAATGAGCCTAAAATTACTTTTGTTTGGTTTTTCTGTGTGACAGCCTTTCAAATGCCAGGTTAGTTTATTTGCTTTGGCATATCGTCCTTTCTTTCTTGACTTATTAAGAGCTTATAAAATATGCATGATACAGACAAAAGAGACTCAGGTGACAATTACTGA
This sequence comes from Nicator chloris, assembly GCA_013400495.1. NCBI lineage: Eukaryota > Metazoa > Chordata > Aves > Passeriformes > Pycnonotidae > Nicator > Nicator chloris. The sequence goes on from WAAE01001531.1 coordinate 40,100, forward strand.
ATGAAATTCAATGCCTTCTTTCCCAGGCTGGAACAACGATATTTGTAAGATTATTTGAAGCTTCAAGAAGAGGATTATCAGGCATGGTGGATATATATGCACTGCCCAGGGCAAACCCATCTGTGTTAGCAGTCAATGCTTCCTTTATGGCCTCAGTTGAAGACTGTGGCTTAAAGTCCTGCAGCATCTAGGACTTGCCTGGATGCTGCTAGTTATATGTTGCATTAATGTCTGTTCTTCAAACAATAATAAACAAAATGTCTACTAACTGTCTTTACCAAGCTACAAAGAGTGACTCTGACTTTTATTATTTAAGAATAATGTAATTTGCTTGGGTGAAAATATCCATCCTGTACAAGTGAAGCCTCACAGACTCAGCTTTTCACAGCCTGGTTGTTGTAAATTTTCTCTTAGTTCAAACCCACAAAACTAAATTTCAAAAATACTTGTAGTATTCTTTTCACAGCAGCTGTTTGGTTTGTTTAGTAGTGGAGTTTGTAAATGACAGGTGACTGGATTTCCACCAAAAACTCAACTAATCAAACTAATCTAATTTCTCATCAGTGTAAATATTTTTTAGAGAAATTATCCTTTTGTTAGATAAATTTGGAGCAAGAATGATATCATTTGTGTTGTTTATAGTGCCAGCCACACTATTACGGCTTTCCTGTTACCAGAAATTATCCTGTTACCACTATTACCAGATTTCCTGTTAACAGTGATCTGCATCTGTCTTTGCAAGTAGCCCCATCAAAATCAACAATTTGATGCGTCTAGGAACTAGTCATTCTGGTACTTAGCAAATTACAATTGTTGTGGATGTTAGTAAGAAAAAGGGTGTAAGCTATCAGAAGATAGATACAAGCAGAAAAATGTTTAATTTTCAGATGCAGATTTTTCAAGTATTTGGGTTGAAGAAATTGAAAATGCAGCTTAATGAAAGTATGGAGCCTGCAGTTCAAGAGAAGTGTTTAATTATTTTTTTTAAACTGCAAACATATTCAACTGGCCATCACTTCAAAATTATTTTTCTTAGATCTACTTTGCAGTTGTTTCTTTTCATGGTGTACAATAAATGTAATTAGTGTTTTCTTATGCACTAATTTGGTTTTGAGGGTAAGAATGGCTAGATTGTTCTTTTAATTAACATTCAGAGCAGGCAAAGAAGAGGGTGATAGTTGCATCTATTATCTGGGTGGGTAAACAGTAGTAAAGTGCAGTCACTCCCTGGTTTGGTGCTCAAGTGCAATGCACAAAAATAATTTCATTGATCCAATTTACCAGAGGAGTTAAAAGGCCAGATAATAATTTGGAATTTTATGAGAATGTGTAATATTTCAGGTTTGTGTTGCATTTTCCTGCAGTGGAGAGCTCAGAAATAAAGTAGCCATTAAAATTTTCTTTGAGTCTTGAAATTTTACGCTTTTCAGGGTTTAAGACAGACTTCTAGCTTAATGTAATGAATTGCATTAAAGAAAGAATATTGTGATGATGCCTCCAAATAGGAAAATGTCTTTAGAAAATAGTTACTTTGATACCTAATTGAAAATATACTATTGATTTAAGTAGCATTTTTTCATACATGTTTATTTTTCCTGTTTATTCTGTCATAGGCTCTCTGGACAGCTTTGTGTTTGGTTTGATGGGTTGTGTTTTGTAGGCTGGCCCTGCAGCCAGAGCAGGTGGCACAGCTCGTGCCCCTGCTCCTCAGCTATCTGCAGAGCCTGCAGCCAGCACTGCACTTAGATCCTGTTCTTGCCAACACACCACTGAAATCCTTCTGTGGGCGTTTGCTGCCCACAGACTGGCTTCCAAAGCTGTGCTGGGGATGAAGGATCCATAGTTTGGATACTACACTGCATGAGCTCAAGAATCTGCAGGAGTTTCCTGGCAAGATAATCCGGTCCTGTTCCTGTCATTCAGCCGAACGAAAACATGCTGACTCTGTATGAGTCAGGGTGGGTTTTTTTAATGGGAGAGTGAGTGTTGTTTCCAAAGGAATTACATAGCCATTCCACTCAAAGCATCATGGTAGTCAGAGTATATTAGCAGGGATTTACAAGCTTTGTGTATTTAAATAGACACCTTATACTAGTAATCAGTGGTTTTTTCTGAGTTACTGTTCCCTTATAAGCCCTTGTACTTACTGATTATTACCATAAAATATTTCTGCTGCTGTTCAGATTTGCTGCTGATTTTAGAACAGATACTTTTTTGATTTAAGCATGATTGCAGTAAAATTTCAAGTGGTTCAGTGAAATTGCAGGCTTATGTTAGAGTTAGGATATGGATATATCACCCAGAAGTGTCTCACAATCAATAAAGCAAATATTGAATTTCAAACCATCATAGCAAAAGCTACAGATAATTTTTTTTTGCCAGTCAGTCTGCTCCAGGACAGATGTTTGCATTAATGTGTTCGGCAACTCCGTTGTTTGGTGCTAAACAAAACTTCCATGGCAGCAAGAGATTTTGGGGCCAGTGCAGCTTTGATATTTGTTACAATTCTAGTGTGGGATATTCAAACTGCAGATAGTGCTCTCCATCATATTAGATGAACAACTTGAATCTTGTTTGTAGCTAAAAAGGCAAGAAGATGATCTAGAAGGAAATGCCAATGGTGATGCCTGTACATGCAAAGGTTGTATGTGATACATGCTACTGCCTATTATTTCCTGGGGTGCATTTCAGTTTTCTGTCTGCAGGGATGTTAGAAGCAGCTGGAGCAACAAAGTGAAATTCTGAGGATAGATGTAGAAATAAACCAGTCTGATTAAAGATGTAATATATGTTTGTATTGTCTTTGTGATACTTTCTCTGTTCAACTGAGAATTGCATCTTTTTATTATGTATAACCTTATGGTTTTATTCGTTTCAGACAAGCTCTATATGGGCCCAGGACAACTGTACCATGATCTGCAGAACCTTTTACATGACTTGAATGTACTTGGTCAAATAAGTCAATTAATAAGCAGCCTTAAAGGAAACTATCAGGTAACAGAGCTGGATTTATTTTTCAAGTCTGTTCTTATAAACTAGTATAGTTGCCTCTCCCTAGGGGCTGTGCAAGACATTCTTTATACTCTCTGCAAAAAGTGGAATAAATTTTACTTCTAGTAATGCATTTACTGTTAAGTGTTATAAATAGATTACAGCTGTCCTTCTAATCTTGTTTTTCTTTATTGTTTTTAAGTGTAGGTGGATGCTACAAGTGTCTGCATTTGTTCAGTAGCTGATAAGCTTGTATGGAAACAGAATTACATTTTGACGTTATGAAATTGGATTCTTGCAGTTAGATATGGTAGTAGGAGGACGGTTGTTTGGAGGAGGTTCTTGATCCTCATCCACGCTCATAATCCTGGCTTTTGAGGGAAAACTGTACTTAAAACTGAGTATAAATCACAAAATATAAAAGAATTTTCAGAAGAATCTTGAAAGTATTTTGCTTTAGCTTTGTTCACATCCCTTTGATTTAGTTTATATTCTGGCAAACAAATACAGTACTTAACACCAAATGAAGTCTTGAGACTTCAAGCAGTTAGTTTTTTGTTTGGTTTTTTATATGTTTTATATGTGGTTACATGTAGTTTTTAACTCCTACCTGCCACCACAGGTTGCAAATGTGTGTATATATATGAATATATGAAAGCTGAGTTTCTCTTGACATATCTTGGTGTCAGAGTCAAGGCATTAAATAAAACATAGCATTTTGTGAAAATGTGTACTCTGAACGAAGTTTATGGAAACAATGCTTTTGGACAAAGTTTCACAAGTATTAGAAGGTGAATTTCATCTGCATAATTGCAAATATGTATAGCACAGATATACCATAAGACATTCACCCATCACCATATAAAAATCCTTTCTGCCTGCGCTGACAGTCAGAGCCAACTGCACTTTGAAAACTTGAAATTCAGTCATTGTTTCCAGGTAGATGTATCTAAGATCATTGCAAGAATTTAGTTGAGGAATGAGGTAATCTACTTTATTTTTTGAAAAACACTGAAGTTGTCATAGAATTCTGATGGTGGAAAGTATGTGTACTTCTGTGTACTTGTTAGTCTTGATGCTTTGTAGCATTCAGGTGAGCTTTTACTCTCTGCAGCAGAACACTCACCTTCCAGTGAGTTATTTTTTCAGCATCCTAAACAGAATTAGACCACACATCTTTTTTGATGGCTCTGTAAACTCAAAGATTTTGACTCAAAGATTTTAACAAAAGCATATTTTCAGTATGATTTGTAGATGTTTTCACAAGATTCTTCTTTAGTAGTAAATTCATGATGCTGGAATAAAGTAACAGGCTTGTGCATACACCTGATACAAATTTACATTTTTAATTTGACAAATGCTTGGGAATGTCATTTATGCATCATCAAACAGAGCAATGTGAGATTAAATGTGCAGATGAAATACATTAGAAAATATTGTACAGATATTTCCTGTTTACAAATATGGCTGTTATCCATGATGGAAATGCGGTGTAATTGAAGCTCATGTGTCAATGTGTTTTATATGCAGGAATCACCTTATCGTCCTGTTTGCAACAGGCTGGTAGGCTGGTGTTGAATCTTAGTATTTTTAATTTTTCAGAACTTAAACCAATCTGTAGCCCATGACTGGACCTCAGGTTTACAAAAACTGATTTTGAAAAAAGAAGATGAAATCAGAGCAGCAGATCGCTGTAGAATTCAGCTGCAACTCCCAGGAAAACAGGACAAGTCAGTAGAAATCTTGATTACAAAACTTTCTAAATTGGTTTATGTATTAGGTATAGATGTGTGAGTGAGGATTTGGGAACGTGTAGCTCTTCCCCCCCTTCTGTCTCCGTGGTAAGCCCCTGACTTTTGCTCTTACGCCGTGATGCTGGGAGCTCTAATGTTCCAGAGCAGCAGCACTGTAGCTTTTCTCCTGTTCCTCAGCCCAGCGTTCTGGATGCAAGAAGCAAGAGAGGAACTGTGGCACTGCCAGCTAAGAGGGAACAGTCACTGTTCTATTCCTTCACCAGTTCCTCTCATACCATTTCATGTAAAGTATAGGAAGATGGACATATCGCATATCATAGCCTGCATACTTAAATCAGAGCTGAGTCTTTGTCTAAGTATTTGAAAAGAATGGAATTTCATCTTGCTCAACATTTTTAGCCATGGCTGTATTTGTACCCAATACATTTATAGTGGCTTTTTTTTTTTTTTGTGTTGCAGGTCTGGGCGGCCAACTTTCTTTACAGCTGTGTTCAATACATTTACCCCTGCCATCAAACAGTCTTGGATCAACAATTTACAAATGGCTAAACTAGCCCTTGGTAATTCCTAGTTACTGAAATTTCCTAACAAGTTAAAATAGCTCTCAATGTACAGTGTCATTTATTAATTTTTATTTTTTGGAGAGTGGTTTTCCTTTTTTGGTGAAAATTTGTCTACAGGTGTTTAAAATTGCAATACAGTAAATAGTAGTGATTGTGTATCAATACAAAGTAATAACATTATAGATAAAACAGGGCACTCATTATGAAAGAATATATTCTCAACAGCATTTTAATGAAGTCTGGTATTCATTACTAATTGTTGCATCTAAATCACACAAGTAATCTCTAAGTTGGAACAATGAAAAAATATGCTGTTCTGTGATGTTATTAGTCTCCTGTGTTTGCCCTGGGGGATAGGTTTCCAAAGATACTTGGACTTTTCAGTGCCTAAGTTGAGAAACATTAACTTGCTTGAAAGGAAATTTCACCAGCATGTGGTCAAAATAGAGTGCTTGTGTGATGTCTCGTGGAAGACAAGCAAAGTAACAAAAAAGAAGAGAGAATGGCTGTTTCCATCATTCCAGGAGAAGGATCCTTATAATTATAACTGACAGTTGATAGTAATGTTACTTAAACAGGCAGAGAAATGCTGTTCAGCAAACAGACTTCCTAGAGTCTGAGGAGAGGTTTGATGTGTCGTTTCCTCTTTCAATATTCAATTTACAAGAGACCACCCTTAACATTTTGCTAATGTAAGGTGTTCTTTTTTTGCATTATCAGTATGCATGTAATCTACTCAATTGAATTTTTCAGGTTTATGTTGTCATTTGTGCATCCATGGCACAAGAACAGCCTGATCTGTATTGACTAGTCCTGACAGAATTCTTTTCTGTTCCTGTGGAAAGGTGGAAGTGATTATTCAGTGACAGGATTGTGGAGTGTTTATTGTTGGTTCTTTCCATTACAGCGGAGGATAACCTGTTAGGTTGGTTCTGCATAGAAGATGATGGGAATCAAATCAAAAAGGAGAAACATCCTCTCCTTGTTAGACACGTGCCAGTGATGATGGCCAAGCAACAGGAGTTCAAGGTGAACAGAATTTTGATAAGAGATTACATAAGGCTTTTTTGTGTGATATAATTTCTAAAGAATACCATGTTGTAAATACATCTATTAGTTCACATTTGTTAGTCCTCTTGAGCAGCTACCTTGGTTTAAGACCATTAGCAATTAAAGGTCTAGAAGAGTCAAAGCAAAATGCTGCAATCCTTGAGGCACTAAGGAGCATAATGTTTATTTTTACATAGTATGACATTCACTTGCATATGTAAGTGAATCACTCAGTGTAAACAGAACAGATGGGAATTTTTAGTTCATCTTGAGATTTCCAAGTGTGTGTTTGGGGCTTAGAAGTAACCTAAAGCTTACAAAGATCAGGAATTTGATCTCCATGAAAGCTGTCCTTTCCTAGTGCAATTACGCTGAATCCTCCTCAAATTTCTGATTTTTATTAGTGCACAGAGAAGAATATTTTTAAAGTATTTTTTAAAAATTATGTTTCATAGAATCTTATGTAAAATGTCATATTCTGAACAATGATATAGAAATTGTCTTAATGGTTCATTTCCTAAAGCAGTGTGTCAGTTTGAAGCATTATTGACTATTGACTGTAATGATGAAAGTAAGTACAATACCAAACCAATAGATGGAAGGGAAGAGTGCTGAGTGCTATCTTCCCTGTGTATCAACAGGATTTCTTACTGACCATCAGTCAGTAAGTCTTGTGCAAAAAGAGTAATGGAAATAAAAGTGTGTATGTGTGGATAGAATCCCAAAGTTGAGTTAATGTCATTGCATGGGTGCTGCTTAAAGAGGTCGGTGTGCAGGCCCTCACTGCTAGAACAGCCTACACAGGAGGGGAGCTCAGCTGACAGCTTCACTTCAAATGTGAGTGTACAAGCCTGGATGTTGGGGGAAAATAATTGGTGGTTGCAAATACAGTAGAAATGTGTAATGGTGCTAAGACAATCTGTTCCTATGATACTGGTTTTCAGAGCAGTGAAAGTTTACTGAAACTCTCTGATTTCCCGTACAACCACTCATGCTTGTCTTATTGAAAAGGTTTTTCTGTACTGACTTCTTTCTAAAGCCAGCACTGGTGAAATAACCAGCTAACAATTTTTTTTCAGAAACTTAAATTATGTATGTATTGCCTTAGGGCCTAGGCATTTGTAAGTCCTGAAATGCATGCCAGGATCTGTGAAGGCCCAGGCTCAACTCTTGTAATCAAGTTAGAGAATTTCCTTCTTATTTTGAAAGGAAAGGGACGCTTGTCACCTTTACAGTTGGCCGATGATCTTTGCCTTGGTCACCTCAGGAGAGCAGAGTGTGTGCCAATATTTGCCTCAGCCCTGGGCTAACTTTGCCACTTTTGCAGCTCCTAAAGTAATGTGGCTGTGAGTCCAGGTGTCATTCCTGGTTCTCCCAAGTCCTTGATATTACAGAAAATATGACTTAAGTATTAGTGCAGCCTCAGCTGCAGTTTGGCTCTCAGGCCCCAGCTCAGGATGGGAAGAGAAGCTTTGCTTGGCTAATCCTGTTTGTTGGCTCTCTGTGTGCTGCTTAGGCTGCCCAGTGGTGTAGGGAGCCATCAGAGCAAGTTTACATCTGAGAGCAAAACTACCAGGGTTTAACTATGGAAAAAAACATCCCTTTTGACTAAGATACAAAGTGACACAGAGGTGTAACAGGGAGCCTGGGAAATATCCAACATGCAGACTGTCTTATTTTTCACTAGTGATATATTTCATTGTCATAGCTACTGTAAATCACCACAAGTAGATAGCTTCAGCATGTGTTAAATTTGAGACATGCTAAGACAGGCATGGATAGCTCTTTTTTTTTCTCTTTTTCTCATCTGTTGATTTCAATTTTTTATCTGTATATAGTGAACTGCTTTGCTGAATAAATAATGTTTTTTCTTCCCAGGCAAATCACTTTACAATGCCTGGTGACTTCAAGGAGATTTGTAAAATTATTTGCACTTCGGAAAATTAAGTAAACGTAGAATTTAGAACTCTTAATTTTTGCCAGCTTGTTTTGTTG
>WAAE01001533.1:3927-20131 GCA_013400495.1 Nicator chloris
CCCAGCCCCGCCCAGCCCAGCCCGGCCCAGCCGTGCCCAGCCCAGCCCAGCCCAGCCCGGCCCGGCCCAGCCCAGCACGGCCCCGTGTGCCACCGCAGCTCCCCATGGGTGCTGCCCAGGCCCTGCAGGGTGCTGGGTACAAACTGGGGGTCCCTGTGCTGGGTACAANGGTCGCTGGGATTCTGTGAAATGCAGGCTCAGGGCTGCCTGGGGGGATGTTTGCTGAGGGTGTTGGGGCAGAGCCATGGATGCTCCCCAGCCCAGCCCAGCCCAGCCCGGCCCGGCCCAGCCCAGCACGGCCCTGTGTGCCACCCGCAGCTCCCCATGGGTGCTGCCCAGGCCCTGCAGGGTGCCGGGTACAAACTGGGGGTCCCTGTGCTGGGTACACACCCAGGTCCCTGTGCTGGTACAAACTGGGGGTCCTGTGCTGGGTACAGACTGGGGTACACACCACGCCCTGCTCCCCGCGGTCCCTGTGCTGGGTACAAATTGGGGCCCCTGTGCTGGGTGCACACCACGCCCTGCTCCCCGGGGTCCCTGTGCTGGGTACACACCCAGGTCCCTGTGCTGGTACAAACTGGGGGTCCTGTGCTGGGTACAGACTGGGGTACACACCACGCCCTGCTCCCCGCGGTCCCTGTGCTGGGTACAAATTGGGGCCCCTGTGCTGGGTGCACACCACGCCCTGCTCCCCGGGGTCCCTGTGCTGGGTACACACCCAGGTCCCTGTGCTGGTACAAACTGGGGGTCCTGTGCTGGGTACAGACTGGGGTACACACCACGCCCTGCTCCCCGCGGTCCCTGTGCTGGGTACAAATTGGGGCCCCTGTGCTGGGTGCACACCACGCCCTGCTCCCTGGGGTCCCTGTGCCCCCGGAGCCGGCAGCAGCAGCCCCGGGATGGCAGCGGGAGCAGATGGAGCACCAGGACAAACACGGCTCCCGGCACAGTCTGGCGGTGCCTGGGGAAGGCGTGAAGCAGTGCTGAGGCAGGGGGGGCAGACAGCTGGTCCCAGCACAGAGCTCCCTCTCCCCCAGCAGCCGGGCCAGCACAGCCCAGCCTGCCCCTTCTGCTCCAGCCCCGCGGATCTCAGCAGCCTCCAACGCTAACGAGGGGTTCTGCAAACCTCTGGGGCCAGGTGTGCACCCACCCCTGCGGGCAGGAGCTGCGGGGCCAGGTGCGCACCCACCCCTGGGAGCAGGAGCTGGGGGGCCAGGGGTGCACCCACCCCTGGGAGCAGGAGCTGGGGGGCCAGGGGTGCACCCACCCCTGGGAGCAGGAGCTGGGGGGCCAGGGGTGCACCCACCCCTGGGAGCAGGAGCTGGGGGGCCAGGGGTGCACCCACCCCTGGGAGCAGGAGCTGGGGGGCCAGGGGTGCACCCACCCCTGGGAGCAGGAGCTGGGGGGCCAGGGGTGCACCCACCCCTGGGAGCAGGAGCTGGGGGGCCAGGGGTGCACCCACCCCTGGGAGCAGGAGCTGGGGGGCCAGGGGTGCACCCACCCCTGGGAGCAGGAGCTGGGGGGCCAGGGGTGCACCCACCCCTGGGAGCAGGAGCTGGGGGGCCAGGGGTGCACCCACCCCTGGGAGCAGGAGCTGGGGGGCCAGGGGTGCACCCACCCCTGGGAGCAGGAGCTGGGGGGCCAGGGGTGCACCCACCCCTGGGAGCAGGAGCTGGGGGGCCAGGGGTGCACCCACCCCTGGGAGCAGGAGCTGGGGGGCCAGGGGTGCACCCACCCCTGGGAGCAGGAGCTGGGGGGCCAGGGGTGCACCCACCCCTGGGAGCAGGAGCTGGGGGGCCAGGGGTGCACCCACCCCTGGGAGCAGGAGCTGCAGGGCCAGGCCCTTTCCTTGGAGGGGGAGCAGCTCTGGGACACCCCCGGGGATGGGCGCAGGGTTGGTGCTGCAAAGGCCCCACTGCTGCAGCAGGGCCACCCAACACCAGCCACTGACAGCGAGCTGGCAGCCCCTTCAGACACTCAGGGAATGTCCTGGGTGGGAAAGGACGCCCTGGATCATCCATCCCACAGGATCATCCATCCCACAGCGTCATCCATCCCTCTCCTGACCCTGCACAGACCCCCCAAAACCCCACCCTGTGCGTCCCTGGCAGCGCTGTCCAAAGGCTCCTGGAGCTCTGGCAGCTTTGGGGCTGTGCCCATTCCCTGGGGAGCCTGGGCAGTGCCCACCCCACCCTTTTCCCTCCATCAAGGGGTCAGACAAAGCTGTTGCATCTTCCCCTGGTTCCTGGGATCGATGTGGAAAGTCAAAACTGAACGATGGTCATTGTCATCCCCCTCAGACTCATCCACACCACTTCATCTGAGGGATTTATTTGGGAGCTTTGGACTAAAGGAGAGGGAGGTTATTTTTTCCTACATTTCCAAGCTATTTAATGATCAGAAACTCAGAATTTCCACTTCAAATGTTAATGGCTTTGCTTTCTGATTTGCAGAAATTGCCGTGTTGATACGCTAAATGGCGAGTGCTGAGCGATGAGAGATGAAGATGTGCACTGCGAAAAAATGAGCTGAGATGGGGAGGCTGTGCTAAAAAAAATGAGTTTGAGGGAAAAAATTAAGTCTCCAGTGAAAAACAAAATTAGACATGCCACAATATTTCCTGCTGTTTCTATCAGAAAAACCAGATAGACTCAAAAATGGTTCAAAATTCACTGGAGATCTGTTTGCAAGGAAAGCCTTCTCAGTGAAGACCAGTGTGTTTTCAGCACGGTGTTGCTCTTTAAATTAAAACTTCATGGTATATATAATCTAATTCAATATATGTTATAATCCAGTGTCCCTGGGACTGTTTCAGTGTCCTCTTCAGAGGAGTCACTGCTCCTCTGCTTCACCCCAAATACAGATTTTGCCTCCCTGTTGGAGTGGGTTTGTGTTTGTTGGTTTTGGCTCTGTTTGCATTAACTCCTGCAAACAAAACCAAAGCTTTTTTTCCCCTTTCCAGTGCATTTTGCTCCTTTTCAGAGCCGCAAAGCCCAGAGAGCAGCAGCGCCGCTGCCCCGGCTCCGGCTCCTCCAGGGCCGCCTTCCCTCCTTTGCAGCCCTCGTGCTTCATCTCCAAACACCCTCCTCCTGCCCAAACCAGGGATTTCCGCAGGTGAGGGGCAGGGCAGGCCCTGGCGGCCGTGCAGGGTGTGATGAGGGAGGTTTGGTCAGTCTGGCTGTGCCGGGAGCGGGGCGGGATGAACCCCGGCTAATGCCGCAGATCGCAGCCAGCCCCGCGCCGGGATGAAGGCACGGGCAGGCAGCCAGAGGAGCTGCGATAGCGAACACCGACTGCGAATCTGCTCCGCTGTTTCCAAATAAATGAAAAAAACCCAGCGACAGAAGGTTGGCTACGTGCGTGCGGGGAGGGAGCTCCGAGCAGATAAACGGGGAGGGAGGCGAGGTCTGCAGGGGTTTGTGATGGATTACGTTGCATGTTTGAACATAATACACATTAAGGCTGCAGACACTGATGCTTTGAACGGTGTGAAATTCCATCTAATGTGGGTTGTTTGCCTGACACAAACGTGTTTAACACGAGATGGAACAAAGGCGAGAAAATCGCAGCAGAGTTTCTGAGCGACGCTCGGGAAATTGTTTGCTCTTCCTCGCACCCTCCCGATGTGGAGATGCTGCCTCTCCTCCAGCCCCACGCCTCTCCCCACCCAGGAGCGGGTTACGAAATAATTCAGAGCAAAAACAAGCACCGGAGCTGGCTGCAATGGAAATGATGTCTCTACCCAGGGCCGAGGCGCTCGTGGCACTTAAGGAAGGCGGATGGGAGAGGATGCTCCGTGCTCTGCTCAGCAAACGGCAGGGACAGGGACAGGGATGGGACAGGGCAGGGACAGGGCAGGGACAGGGGCAGGGATGGGACAGGGCAGGGACAGGGCAGGGACAGGGGCAGGGATGGGACAGGGACAGGGATGGGACAGGGACAGGGCAGGGACAGGGATGGGACAGGGATGGGACAGGGACAGGGATGGGACAGGGACGGGACAGGGACAGGCACAGGGATGGGACAGGGACAGGGATGGGACAGGGACAGGGACAGGGATGGGACAGGGACAGGGACAGGGGCAGGGACAGCAGGGACAGCAGGGACAGGGACAGGGACAGGGGCAGGGACAGGGACAGGGACAGAACCAGCCTGGAACAGGAGCACAGGGCGAGCTGGGGATGGGGGAGGCAGGAATGGGGTGAGAAGTGGGGCAGGAAGGAGTGGGGTGAGGGATGGGTCAGGCAGCAGTGGGGTGAGGGATGGGACAGGCAGGAATGGGGTGAGCAGTGGGGCAGGCAGGAATAGGGTGAGCAGTGGGTTCTCCACAGCCAGGGAGGAGCCAGGGTCTCAGCAGGACAGCAGAGATGCTCATGGTGCAATCCTGCACCCCTTTTCTTTAGCTTATTGCCCCCGTTCTGCAGTGCTGAGGTGACTCTCTGTGCTTCAGGTGGAGAAGGAGCTGCAAGTCCCAGCAGCCAGAGATCACCCAGAACCAGAAGCTCCTTAAGCCTCAGACCCAACATGCTGCACTCCTGACAATGTAAACTCTTATTTCAGTGCCAAAATGGAAACTGAGCTGTTTAGGAGAGCTTGTCTTTGAATTCTGAGTGGCACAAGTTTGGTTTCCAGCATCCCTCAGACTCTGGCCTTTGGCAGTTTGCTTTTGGAAACCAAACAAAGCCCAGCACCCCCAGGACGTCCCAGGCTGCCTCGAGGCTGGGGCATAATTGATAAATGTTGATTGTGTGCTGGAGGCTCAATCTTGCGAGGTGCTGAGCACACACAGAGCTCCCCCTGCCCTCTGGACAGGCTCCGAGAAAGGCCCTGGATAAATGCACAGCTCAGTTGTTCCAGCAGGAGGAAGTGCCAAGTGCTGTTATTGTTCTGTCCCTTCAAACACAAGAGCAGATTTATTTGGAAAGCACACACATAGTGGAAGTTGCAGGGTAGAGGTAAGACATTAATTATGTCTCAGCGTGAGAGCTCTGACAGATTATGGGCAGACTAATTAAAGTCTTTAATTAAAATACATGGTCTTTGCAAAGCTCAGACGAGATATGGAGGAGCTGGCTCTGGGAAGGTTGGAAATCACCTTAAGGAAGGGATCCAGGACCAAAGAAAACTCCAGGTCTTCACTTTGATCTGCATCAGGAGATCACCAGGATCTTGGGTGTCTGGTGGGGTGGGAGGGGCTGATGCCAGAGCCTAAAGGGGACCCCAGAGCCTAAAGGGGATCCCAGAACCTAAAGGGGATCCCATTTCCTAAAGGAGATCCCATTTCCTAAAGGAGATCCCATTTCCTAAAGGAGATCCCAGAGCCTAAAGGGGATCCCAGAGCCTAAAGCAGATCCCATTTCCTAAAGGGGATCCCATTTCCTAAAGGGGATCCCATTTCCTAAAGGGGATCCCATTTCCTAAAGGAGATCCCAGAGCCTAAAGGCACAGGGTGCCCAGAGCAGCTGTGGCTGCCCCTGGATCCCTGGCAGTGCCCAAGGCCAGGCTGGACAGGGCTTGGAGCAGCCTGGGACAGTGGGAGGTGTCCCTGTGCCCCCAGGAAGGTGTCCCTGTGTCCCCAGGAAGGTGTCCCTGTGCCCCCAGGAAGGTGTCCCTGCCCAGGGACATTGGTGCTGCAATGTTTTTTTCCCAGAGATGACGTTTGAAAGGCTCTGTTCACCATCCTGGAAAACTGCCCCACTGCAGATCCTAAACTCCAAACCGGGAAATGTTTCACTTTTTAATTAAAGCCAAGCTTCTGGTTCTCCCTTCTTTGTTCTGTAGCAGAAAGCACAACATTTGGGTTGGAAAGACTAAGTCTCAATTTATGTTTTATCATGAGAACTTTGGCTTTCAGACTCTTTCTATACATTCAACTGAATCTTTTCAACTGAGTTATGGTTTCTATTTACATAAATTACCATATGAAACTTGTTAATATTTCCTGAATATCCCTTTTCACAGCGCTACTAGACAAGGTTCTGTGCTTTTGTTTGGGACTCCGTGTCAGCAAATCAGGATTCATGGCTGTGATCAGTTAGGAAGAGAACAAAATCATTTATTCCCTAACACAGTCTGGGTGTCAAACGCTCCGTCCTGAGAAGCGCAGTCTGGAATCAGCAGGATTTCCTCACACAAGTGACAGAAGTGGTAGTGCTGTGTGAGCAGGAATCAGTTTGTGGGAGGGAGAAACTCTGAATCATCACGTGCGCCACAAACTCCCGGAGCCAACAGCCACAACCCCATCAAAGCTCTTTGGAGAAGTGCTAATAGGAATTGGGGTTTGCAGTTGATGACTCAGGCAGGATTATTCAAAGTGATGCACTGAGATTTGTTTTCCTCAGATGTTGAAGCCTCTCTGAGGGCTGTGGAGGCCCAGAACAAACACTGCAGATGAGAGGAGCAGAAATTCTGCCTGACTTTGCTCCTTCACCTCTGGAAAGATTGTTTTTATCTGCACACAGATGAGCAGGACCTTCATTGCTGGGACCTTGCCGTGCTCTCAGAGCTTCTCCTGGTTTGTTTGTCGTGCCACTCAAAGCTGGATTTGTGCAGTTCTGTTTTCTCTGCTTCCATTAGCGCTGCCCTTGGCAGAGTGAGCAGCTCCTGTCCCTGGAGCAGGGGTGACTCGAGGACTGGGATGCAGAGCACACTGAATGACAGGGAGTTCTCCTAGCACAAACCTCATTCCTTCATGAATTCCTGCCATTTGGGGACTGCATTAATCCAGCCACCATTGCTCTGTAATTTATGTTCAGCCATAATCTCCAGCATCGAGAAGGAGAAGTGTTTTATTTTCAAAGGAAAGCGAGCCATTCATAAAACATTATATTTTGACATTTTCTGGAGAATATAAAGGGGCTCATTGCTCTGATTCAGGCCCTATTTGCATAATTTTTCCTTCACTCACCACAGGTAAATCATGGTTAAATATTGAAGTATTTATCACCTGTGTGTTTTCAAGCCAAACTTTGTCTGAGCACAGGAGAGGCTGACACTTCCTCGAGCACAGGCAGCAAAGTGCAGAAATATTTTGGCTCCCCAGTTCTGCACCCACGAAATGAAGATCCTGGCCAGCTCTGGGCACAAACCTGGGAGGAAAACCCCCCTGGGATTGTTTTCCCAAGGAAGGTCCCGAAGCAGAGCCCGCAGGGCTGGAATTCTGCACAGATTCCATCCGCACAGGGCTGGACGGCCCCCGGGAGCCTCAGGGAAATAAACACCATCAAAAGGAGCCTTTGGGTGCTCAGCCAGCCCCACACAGCCCCTGCCCCGTCTGCTGACCTGCTGTTGTGCAGGGTGATTGCTCTGCAATGCTGAGACATTTGGTTTGGCTGCGAGCTGTGGCACCGAGGTGACTTCAGCAACCCCACAGCGTGTAAATGCTGCTTAATTAAAAATACATATTTTACACAATGCAAGCTCTCAGCCTTTCACAAGCGAAAACATGACAGAATAAAGTGTCTGTTCCTCTGTCCCCTTCCATTCCCACCCCAAGCCATGGCTGGGGGCCAAATAAATAAGTGAAAAGGAGCAACGCCGCTGTTTGTCACATAACATCAAACACTTCCCTTTGTCTCATCCTCCCTGCTCCCTTCTGTTGTCCTAATAAATAAAATAACACTGTGGGGATTTGGATTTGCAAACAAGCCATGCCTGCAGTTGGCTGTGCCTCCTGGAGCAGGCAGGGAGGAAGGTTCTGCTGCTCCATAACCACGAGCACACAGAAAATGCATACAAATGATTGCAGCTGTCGCTAGCACCGCCGAGGAGTCAATGCAGATGGCATGAAATAATATTCACAAACAGCTAATAGAATTTTAATGGCTGTGGAAAGAAGATAAAATGAAAGGCACTGTGTTTACTCGGGGTGTGAAGGGAGTTTGGAGTGTGCCAGTGCAAGGAATGAGTCACTTTGGACCTTGAATTTCCCCACATTCAGAAGTGGGCAAGGCCCCTGGGTTTTATTTATGGGGAGTTTAAATAGCAATCAGAATCTGTGGAATGCTCAAGGGTGCATCTGCATAAAGCATGATGTTGGCATTATGCAAATGTCATGTATGATGAATGAAATGCATCAAATGTCTTGAGGACACCCAGATGTTAAAGCTACCAGGATGCCAGGAAACATGGAAGGAGGTGAAGAACATGATTTCTTCTTGAGTTAATTGATTCTCATGTTCCAGCATCACCTTCTAAACACTTCCAATCAAGAAGCAAGCTCCAGTCACAGTTCTCTTGTTGTGGCTGTCTTTTTCAATCATCACTCTCAGCCTCCTTTTCCCAGCCCAGTCCAGGAGCCACCCCAGCCTTTCGTGGCTGAATGAGATCCTTTCCTCACACACCCCCCAGAGTCAGTGCTCACTGCTTCACTGCCACACTGGGAGCTCTGCTTCCTTCACCTCTGTGCTCTGTGGCCAACGGGGCGGGCAGCAGGGCCCTGCTCCAGCTCCCTGCAGGGGCAGGGGCAGCTCTGTGGGTGGAGGAATTCCAGTCCTGGCACACACCACGGCCCCAGAAGCTCTGGGCAGATGGGGCTTTGCAGGGTGGCTCCTCCTTGTGGGTTCAGAAGTAGAGATCATAAAGATCCATATGTGCTGAGCAGGGAAATTTATGGCAGAGTAAAAGGCTGTCCTATTAAAGGGACCAGAAGCTGTGCCTTTGGCTCAATGTGGATGTCATTTCGTGCCCTGCACTGGGCACATCCAGCCCTCTCACCTTGCACCCTGTTGTGTTTTGTTGTATTTTGACTGTACAGGTGACACAGAAATGCCCTCAGCCTTTTGTCACCCGGAGCTGAGGGCCCCAGCTGCTGTCCCAGAGCTGGAGGGAATCAGGAATCCTCTCCTGGTCAGGGCAGACTCTGCAGCTCGGGGGGCAGAGGGACTCCCAGGTCAGAATGGTTCATCTCTCCCGCCCCACAGGAGGCCAAGCAGCCCCAGGGGCTGCTCGGGGCTCACCCTGCCTTTGCTGAGGGTGATGGATGAGCTGCTGCTGGTTCCCACAGGCTGGAGAGGATTTCTGCTGCTCTCCCTGTCCCGGGGCAGGGGGACAGCAGCCGTAGCCCCTTCCTCCTTCTGCTGAAGAAAATCAGATGGATGGCCACGAGCAGGGCCTGTCAGTGAGGGTTCCACATGGCAGAGGAGGAGGAGGCTGCAGCAGGTGGCTCCCAGAGCAGATGCTGAGGATCCACACACACCAGGGCTGGCTCAGGCTGTCCCTGCTAAAACCCTGAGCGTGCCCCAGTGGGAGCAGCCCCTCCTTGACCCAGAGGGGAAAGGTTTGGGGTAAAATGCTTGAAAAGCATTTCAGGAAGTGACAAAGCACACGTGTGGTTTGTTCTTTGGTGGGCCCAGCTCTCCCCTGGAGGGGCTCAATGACAGCTGTGCAGGGTGGGATCCATGCCCCCCTCTGCAGAGCATCCCAGCAGGGCCTGGGCTGCAAGGGACTGTAGGTTTCGTGACGTGAAGCCACTAGGAAGACTCAGGGTTTTCCTAGTAGTGAGTGTCTATTGTTGAGATTGGCACAAATCTGGAGATTTGGGGCAGCTCCAGATTCTGTGGCATTAGAAAAATAGAAGAAGTGGGGTCACAAGAGAGATCTCCTCTCCCAGAGAGAGATGTATGTATGGTTTTGTGGGAAAATGAGAATGAGTAGATTGTCAGGAGGAGGGAAAGTGATTTTTTTTCCCTTCTTTTTTTTTTTTCCCTTGAGTGTGTGTGAATAAAAATCTATCTTTGTAACTCATAGTTAGATTACTTTGCCTTTGTTCCTGTTTAGTCAAGATTTCACAGATAAGAAAATAGTTTAACCTAGAGCAATTAGTAGAGAAATGTTTAGCAATAATGTCAAACCACAAGAGCATCCCAGCAGGGCCTGGGCTGACCCCAAAGGTCACCCAGTGCCAGCCCCTGCCGTGGATTCAGCCAGGGCTGCTCTGCACCACTTGGGGATGTGCCACCCAAAGGGATTCACCTGTCAGCTGAGGCCTGGGCTAAAACTGAGCAAGCTCCTGATGAGGCTGGGAATGCAAACCTCACTTAACTTCAGTGCTGCTGATCCTACTGACGTGGCAAATCAGCAACTGCCTGGCACTGACAGATTACAACTGATACAAATAATTTTATTATTGAGCACATCATTTGACGTTGTAAAAATGGGCTTGTGAGAGCCAGCTGCAATGATGGCTATTGAACCCGCCCTCGGTGATGGATGGCTTTTAAATGCACCAAACTTGCCCACCAGCCGAAATTCAGAATAATTCTTGGAAACGTCCTTATTAAAGAAGCAGTCACACATAAATACACATTTTTGTCCGACAGGAGAAGCATTCTGCTTTGGACACCGCTGTACATGCTGGCACCTGCTCCTCGGGGTGGCTCTGGCGGGGCTGGGGCTGCTCCCAGGGGTCCCTCCCCAGCTGGACCCCCCAGCCCTGGGGCCCCCCGAGCCCCCTGGGAGGCCTGGCAGCACCCTGCAATCCATGGGCACAGGAAGAGGCAGGAATATCATTTTTCTCAGACAAAGTGATCCAAGCTCCATCAGTCACTGGCTGCAGCAGGGACGCTGCCTGTGCAGGGGATCAAGAGCTGCTGCTTTACCACAAGCCCCAAATTCCAGGGCTCTGCTTGCAGGGCCTTTGGCAGTGAGGGGCTGTTACCCACTCAATCCCACTGACAGCTGCTCTTGAGCATTATGGATTCCCGAAGAGGTGGTGGGGATTCAGGTGAGAGCTGTCACTGCAAGGCTGCTCCAGGCCCCCGGGGAGGGGAGCCAGCACGGAGCTGCACGTCCAAGTCTTCCTCTGCAAAAACACCAGCCCAGGAGGGGAGCCAGAGGGGCACAGGGAGCTGCAGTGATGGTCCAGGCAGGGCTGGCTGCTCCCACACCAGCCTGCCTCAGTTTCCCCAGCAGCAGGGTGGCAGAATGGCACTCTCCCACTGTGCCTGGGATGAATCCCAGACTGGTTTGGGTGGGAAGAGACCTTAAAAGGTCTCTTAAGAGACCTTAAAGCTGCCCCCAGCCCCTCCCTGAGCACCTCCCGGGGGCTCTGACGGAGCCTGACCTCTCCTCCTGGGGCAGGGGGACACAGCCAAAGGGACCTCCCCGCTCAGAAGCCTCCTCTGACCCCAAACCTCAACATTCCTGACTCAATTCCAGCCCGTATTTCCTCACTCCCGTCCAGCACCTGCGTTTGATTTGTCATTAATAACACAAAGGAGGAAATATAGTGGCAATAAGATAAGAGCACATGAAATTGTTCTTCCTTTGGCTTCGGGACTTCCTCGCTCCTGGCTGATTTGTGGTGCAGCTCCCCCCTGTATTTCATGGGGTGAGGCTGGATTTATGCTGCACGGAGCCAGGGCAGTGCTGAGACTGCCTCTGCTTCCCTCTCCTCCTCCCAGGGCAAGAATCTCCCACCTCCCCGATATTAAACACATTATTCTGCCTTGATTGAATCCTGGGGAAATTAAATTTCTGCAGTGCCTCGCTCCCCTGTGGTGGAGCTGAGCAGGGAAGCTGCACCCCGGAAAGCAGAAAGGAAAGGGAGGGAGAAGAGAGGCTGGAGCACTGAGGAGTGCCCATTTTCACCCCGTTGACACTTCTAGGCCAGGGATGATAAATTTTGGGTTCAGTGGTGCAAATTCCAGCATCTGCTCCTACACAGGTGTGGTCTCAGCACTGCTGGGGAGGTGCCAGAGGGACTGGGGCAGTGAATAAAGGGTAAACCCCACTGGCAGTGCCAAGGGGCTCCTGAACTTTCCCTTTGTTTTCCCCCATTTGATTTCACATCTCCAGGCTCTCTCAACAGCACTTAGCGAGGAATCTCCTTCTCTTTAATCCTTTCTCTTATCTCCCTGGGGAAGATGAAAGCTAAATGATGTTAATCTGCTAAATATTTCTGATCACTGAGAGCAAAATAGAAATTACCACCCTGACTGGGAATTAATTGCAAAATCAAATGGGCTTGGAGAGGGATGTCAGCACCTGGACATCCTTTCTTCTCTCCCAGCTCTGGAATTCAGAGTGAAACCTCCACAAAAAACTGAGCACGACATGCTTGGGGGGCACAGATTGCATTTTTGGAACGTTTGGCTGCTCACAGAGGTTTAGTTGTACCAAGGATAAAGAAACTGGTTCTTCTGCACCTGCCAGAAACACAGAACTTCACAGGGGAAGGAAAGATCCAAAGGCACCAGAGCCAGGGGGGAGAATCCCATTTACTGATGGGGGCTGAATGCAGGGAATAAAAACAGAGCCAGGCACAAACTGCACCAACTGCTCCACCTTCAGAGCCTTTCCTCTGTGCCTGCCAGGACCTGGCCAGGCCCTGCAGCTGGCATTTCTCTGCTGGGGCTGCTGGCAGCCAGCACTGCTCAGCCCACCAGGGGGGCAGTGCCTGTGCAGGCTGGGCAGCAGCTCTCCAGGGCAAAGCTCCCCCAACACTGCACTTCCACCAGAAATTCTGCAATATTTGGCTTAAAGATATTAATTTGGGGGATGGGGAGTGGTGGGGGTTAACGAATTTCACACTCCCCAAGTGTTGTCGGGTTTTGGAGCCATCTGCTCCTGCTCCAGACAGCTCCCGAGGCGGTTCTGCTGCCTGCAGCCCCTGCTGCTGAGACACCACGGCCAAGGGAGAGCAGCAGCCCCGGTGCTCCCAGGGCAGCCTGCAGCCCCCCTCCCGTCTGACACTGAATATATCTGCAGCCAGGTCAAAAATAGCAGCAGCTTCTGGCTGCCCTGGTGAAGGAAGGGGAAGGGGAAGGATGTCGGGGGGGAACGGTGGCACATCGTGTGGCAGAGCAGGTCCCGCTCTCACAGGGGCTGCTCTGTGCTTGGTCATCCTCTCCCTTTTGATCCTAAAACATAAATTAATGGAGGAATTGCTTCACCCCACCAAAGCAACAGAAGCAGCAAAATCCTCCCCCCAACAGGAGGCAGGAAGGAGGAGGCACATGAGGCAAGTTACTGGGGAGGGAGGGAGGGAGGGAGNGGAAGGAAGGAAGGAAGGAAGGGCACTCTGCCCCAGGTTTGGTGCCCTGGCAGGCTCTGTCCCAGCTCTGTACCCACATTTCACTACAGGAAGTTTCAGAGACCCCACTAAATGGCAACTACAGACATAATTATGTCCCAATTAACTATTTGTTACTTCAAGTGTCCCTCTGAAGATCCTGCCTGATCACTCACCCTTCCTTCAGCCCCCAGAAACCCTCGAGGCTGTGGAGCTGTTCCAAGTGCCAGTGGGGCCCAGCACACCCAGCCCAAGAGGGAAATCAGAAATCCTTGCCCAGGCCAGCTCAGAGCCTGAGGGGTTTTGCCCAGACCAGCCTTGACTGGCACAAAAGGACCACCCAAAACCCCCGTGTGCCCTGCCCCGCTGGGTGCAGTGTCACACATCCTTTTGGGAGGTGACAAATGTCCAATTCTGGAGGAGCTGGGAGAGAAGCAACAGCTCTGCAGACATTGGCTTGAAATATTGTGCAGGAGGATCTCCCAGAGAGCTCTGTGCTGTTGACCCCAGGTGGTACATCCATAACTCCTGCAGCACGGAGTGCACACAAACCTTATCTGGAGACATTAAAGAAAGCTGCTTGACATTGAAAATCAAATTGATTTCTTGCCAGGATTTCACAAGGGCATGTGTGACAGCAAATGACATGCTTAAGCCTTGCAAGAAGAAAATAAACATGTCCAATGCAAAAGCCATCAGTTTCTGTGCCAGCTTGAATTATGCACATCTGTAGTGATTTGACACCCAGCCTGCTTGGCAGCACAGGCAGAGGGTGCCTTGCCACAAGCTGAAGGAGATAAATAGGCTGGAGCAGAGCTGGCTGCCTCGTGTGAGGCTGCAGAGAAAGCAGATTTAAGGCAGGAGTGTCCACTCTGCTGTCCCCTCACCCCCTGCTCAGTGACAGCTCCTTGGAAGGCTCTGCTGAGTGTTCCATGTGGCTGCTCCTGGTGTGCTGTGAGCATTTCCTCCTGGGCAGTGCTCACCCTGCTCTCCTGGAACTGGGGTAGAACCCCCAATCAGGCTGAAACGGCCTTTTTTTTCCCCCAAAACCCAGGAATTTAGTGTTTGAGGCTCTTTGGTGGGCAGAACAGCCCGAGGTCAGTCCCTGGCTCCCAAGCTGGCTGAGCAGGCCGTGGGCACCACTGGGCACAGGGTGATTTGGGCTCTGGGGATTTGGGCTCCCTCTCACCTTTGCCGTCCCTGGAAATCCCTGTTCCTGAGCGAAATGAGCTCAGCTGGCCAAACTCCAACCTCTGGACAGAAGCCATGCAGGCAGGGCTGCCCACAATGTCCTGCTGGCTGTCCCCAGGCCCCTCTGAGGTCACTTCTCTTGGAATTATTTGTCAAATCCAAGCAGAAATCCCTCAGGCCAAGCACCCAGGACTGGATTTCATGCCCACACTGGTGCCAGTGCCCTCTGGGGTGCCATAAAACCCCTTCCCACCTCAGCACCTGGAGAACAGAACCAAACGTTGGATCCCCTGAGCGCTCCCACCCCAGAGATTGATGGCAGAGCCCCCTCCTGCCTGCCCTGTGCTATATTAACATAAAGTTTCTGTGGCACAGCAGTTTGATCCATTTGTGTTTATTTAACTCCCGTGTTCTGACAGAAGAAGATGGAGAATCTGCATAATTAATAATGACCCAAGCAATCTCCCTTAATGCCTGCTCTGAAGCCCTGCTGTCCCTGGTAACTGAGGACATCCATAACAGAGCAGACAGGGAAAAGGCTGAGATATTTTCCCCCTGGGATCAGCACGGGGAGCTGTGCAGCTCCAGCTGCATTCCTGAGCTGGAATTGCTCAGGTCATCCACGAGACTCCTTCTCCTTTGCACCAAGGGAGAGCAGAGCAGGGCTGCAGCAGAGAGCTGGGCAGGGGATGAGGATTGACACATTTCTGTAACCTGCAGCAGAGAGCCGGGCAGGGGATGAGGATTGACACATTTCTGTAACCTGCAGCAGAGAGCCGGGCAGGGGATGAGCATTGACACATTTCTGTAAATGTTCCTGGACAGGCACAGAGCTCCTGGCCTTGGGCTGCAGCGTGGGGGCTTTGGGCAGCCCAGGTGGGCAGCACCTCTGTGTCACCTCTGTGTCACCTCTGAGTCACCCCTGTGTCACCTCTGTGTCACCTCTGTGTCATCCCTATGTCACCCCTATGTCACCTCTGTGTCACCCCTGTGTCACCCCTGTGTCACCCCTGCTCCCAGCTGTGAGGCTGCCCAAGAGCAGATCCCTGTGGCACAGGCAGGAGGGGCCCTGGGGGCTCCCAGCTTTAAACCCCCCCAGCCCCTGGCCACAAAGGAGCTGGAAGGAGCCCGGGAGGTGCGGAAGGAGCCCGGGAGGTGCGGAAGGAGCCCGGGAGGTGCGGAAGGAGCCCGGGAGGTGCGGAAGGAGCCCGGGAGGTGCGGAAGGAGCCCGGGAGGTGCGGAAGGAGCCCGGGAGGTGCGGAAGGAGCCCGGGAGGTGCGGAAGGAGCCCGGGAGGTGCGGAAGGAGCCCGGGAGGTGCGGAAGGAGCCCGGGAGGTGCGGAAGGAGCCCGGGAGGTGCGGAAGGAGCCCGGGAGGTGCGGAAGGAGCCCGGGAGGTGCGGAAGGAGCCCGGGAGGTGCGGAAGGAGCCCGGGAGGTGCGGAAGGAGCCCGGGAGGTGCTGGAGGGAGCCCAGGAGGTGCTGAAGGAGGCCCAGGAGGTGCTGAAGGGAAGCCTGGGAGGTGAGGGGCTCTGGGCAGGCAGGGGCTTTGTCCCCTGCCAGGAACCAAACCTGTAATTCCTGCTATCACAACAACGCTCTTTGCCAAATCTGATGGAATGCTTGTAACAGGGGCTAATCAGATTCTACATTAATGAGAGAAAATATGAAGCTAATCAACGCCCAGGCAGGTCTCAAGGCTGCAGGCCTATTAAACTTCATAAAAAATTAATGACTGAAAGAGCAAAATCGTTTGTAAGGGGTCTCCAGTGGCACTGGGAGCTCTGGAGCCCCGTTCCCCTCTCGTTGCTGAGCATCAGCCTCACCCAGCCCTGCTCTGCCCCGGTCCTGGGGGGTCCATCCCTGCTCACACCTCCTGCCCCACGGCCATGCTGCCTTTTCCTTCGGAATTCAGGACATTTGTCCCCCGTCACCCCTTGGACTGGGCTGGGAGGGCCCGTAAAGCCCAGCCCAGCCCACGCTGCCCTGGCAGGGACACCTTCC
>WAAE01001535.1:0-15067 GCA_013400495.1 Nicator chloris
CAATAATTTCTGTTTCCTTTCTAATTTTATTGCCATTCAGCACTTGTAGAAAAAAGAGAAAGTTTAAAGCTTGCTTAGTCAGATGAAATGTGTATTGTAAAAGGGTTTTGTAAATGTGAGACTGTTCATGATTATATTCTGTTTTGCCAACAACTCCCACCCAGGTAGAAGATAGATGTAAGCTCATGCTATTCTTCTGCCACTCAAAAAGAAGCAACACTATTATGCAGTATGAGTTTTCAAATTCCAACAGAACACTGCAGCTTTTATTTTCTTTTATCAACTAAATACATTTACATATATTTACCAAAGTTCACATAATTTCCATCGGTAAACTGAAAGCAGGAAATTACCAAATAAAATTTGCCTGAATTATCTGCTGAGTTTTCCCCTCAACATCATTAGTGTCCCTTCCCACAAGGCATGGACTGCTTTGATGCCTCTTTCCTTGAGCACATATCCATAGATGCTAGTTTGTAATTACTCTTTGATCAACATTTAAGATCCTGAATATTTATTTGCGTCGCTCACTGATTTTTTAAAAAAACCCTTGTTTTCCTTCTAATTTGAACACCTGTTTGTTATTATGCTGAGTTCAGCGTAGGTCTCAGTGAAAACATTTCTACTGTTGGCTGACCAAATGGACACTGGTTGTATAACAGCTGAAGTTTGATAGGTGCGGAAGATGAGCCTGTGGAAAATGTGGCAATGTGTTTTGCAGACTTAAAAAGGAAAAAAAAAAAAGACAAAACAGCGCTTTGTTCAAAAGCAGGCACTCTGTCAGGATTAGTTTTATTATTTATAGCTTTTTATGATAGGCAATGTATGAATATTAAGCATAAGACAGGCTCTTTACTGTAATCAAAGCAGAAGAGAGAGCCCAGAATGCAGCACTGGGGCACACAGCATTTCAGGTTTGGGAAGAACTGAGTAGTTAAGAATGAAGCTAAGTAGGGACGTAGAACTGAGCATAGAAAACAAAGCAAATAAAAGATAAGGGCATATGTGAAAAGACTGTCAGAGGATTGGAGGAAACAGGAGAAATTTGAAGCCAACAGTCTATTGCTTAGTGAGAGAATCTAGTCAAAATCATGAAAGATTCAGCCAAAATCATCATTGATTTTGTTTGTTTGATTAGGTTCTCTTTGTCAGTAAGTATGAGCAAATTTGCTAAACTGCTATAATGCTTCTATTGAAGAACAATATTTTCAGATACAGATGCCTCATGTATATGTGTTATACCTCCAAGTGTGGGATAAATATGATCCAAGGGTGGAGCAAAGTTCCACAAAGAGAGAGGAGAAATTATACATTCCAGAAGCCTTTTAAAATATCGTAGTGGCATCTAGTGAACAAAGCATCAGTTTCAATTGGGAAAAAATTCAAATGTGGTCTTGAGCACTGAATTAGCTAGAAAAACAACTCAGATAAGTTAAAAACACCTCCAGCAATTAAAGGATGATTCAGAGTTCTGACCAGAAACTACATCACATGAAAGATTAATGTGTAGGTTTCACCATAATAAAGAATGTAAGAAATGGAAATATTCCTGGACCACATTAATTCTGCTCTGCCAGAAAATTAAACTAAAGAAAAAAAAAAAAAAAATAAAACAAACTCCATCTCCTCCAATTTCCAGTGGCTTATTTCAGTAACTTCTCTCTGCCTACATAGAGAAAGAGGACTATATTTTCACAGATGGAAATAAGTGACTCTCTTGTGCCAGGATTTGGCAACTGCTGCCCCATATTGGAAGATATGGGAACTCTATTTGCAGCATATTGTGCAAAATGTATATTACACACAGCATAGTTTGTGTTGTAAAGCAGCAATGTGTTCAAGTGAAGGGAAATGATTCGCATAACGGTTTGGAGAAAATTCTACAGCAGTGTCAAGTAGTGATTCAGACCTCTTTCTCAAAGCACCAACGTGTCAGGACAGACATTTGCATGATCTCAAAGCTAAACATGAAACAATGTAGTGAATCTGCAGTCGTCCTGCGAATTTTTATTGATCCCTGGACATTTGGAGCTCTGAAGCTGCAGACCCACCCAGTTCTACATGAATATATAGAATTTTTCCTTGCTTATCTCTTACAGCACACTAATTGAAAATGTGTTTTTCAGTCCCACCATACTGACCATACTATACACATGGGTGAATTTAAAAAAATGGCAAAGCAAAGGCAAAACAGGTGCTGTAAGAAGCACAAAACTGCTGATGGGGCTTAGGGCTTGCTTGAGGTTCAGATTGCAACTATATTCCTTTTTGCAATAAATTGGAAGGATATACTGAAAATAAAGAAATACTGTTATGCTGTTGCAAAATAGTATAAAGAAAATTTCGATGTGGGTTCTGTCAGTGATTCTCCTGGTATTTAACAAACAATTTATCAGCTGCCACTCACACACAGAGAACCTAAGACGTGCATCAGCTATTTCCTCAGGCTCATAACACAGAATTTTGGCAAAGGTGGAAGCACGTCCCATTTTTGCTTTCTCCCTTTGCACGTAAGCATGACAGTGGTTGACCTGGCAGCTCATCCAAATTACTCCTATTGAGTTGTGATATTGACTATTTTTCTAGCTCTTAATTTTATGTTTTTCTTGCATCTACTGGGTTTCAGCCCTCTTTTCTTGGAGTGGGAGAAAAGACAGCAAGAAACTAACACAGAAAAAAAAAAAGGCAGGGAAACCATATCAACATTCTGTGAATAGAGTGCACCTTTGGAAGATTTGAGATAGGTATTCTGTAACTTCTCTTTTCAATCCATTTTGAAGAGAATTTAAAATATAGTTAATGAGATTGTCTGTTCAAAGCAACATAAACTCCCGCAATCCCCAGGTGAATGTGGGACTGTAAACCTGGAAAATTGCAGACTTGTTAACATATAAATACTAAGGATAAAGTCTGTGCCTTAATGAGATCATTAGGAATTTTTGTTGCCACAAAAGATATTCTGAAAAGCTTATTGTTAGTGCTATGCAATGACAAAAAAAGACCCCAACTTTCTTTGGATGTGTAAAACTGAGATTATTAAGCAACGAGAAGGGAGTAATCCAACTGCTGTTATTTTCAACACTCATAAGGCAAGTACTTGGCCATACTTGTGTCTGTTTTTGGGGAGGATATCAAATCCTGGAGTTCAAAGGAGGGTCACAGAAAGGATACAGGGCCTGGAAAACCAGTCTTCTCAATCAAGGCTTAAGGAGAGCTGCTTATCAGATAAGCTCAAGCGCAGATTACAGGCACACACAGGGAGAAATTCTGGAAAATAAGAAGAAGACTTTCAGCCCTTTTGGCAAGGACTTTACAGGACTCATTTTTCCAACATTAACAGTAAAATTCGATTCTTGAACATGGCAATTTGTGAAGATGATTAAACATAGAGAAAATCAGGGACTACAGTACTGAGTTTCCAAGGCTGAAAGTAAATCTTTCTAGTAAAATTTTTATTCTTATTGAGCTTTAAGGAAAATTTCTTTGGCATATTATTCTGCAGGTAAGTATATTGACATAGATGAAGAGGTAGTGAGAGCAAATGGAAGTACAGTCCTTTTAGATGTCTGAACTGATGGACCAGTATCTCCTACATTCCCTCACCCTGGGTACAGCTGTAGATATTGCATCTCCATGCTCAGAGGTTTCAATCCTTCACATTAAAGCCAGGAAGATTTATCTAATTTCTGCTTTACATAGCATATTTTATTTTATTTTTTTACCCTGCTAATTTGTCCAAATTGTTAACTTTCTCCTACTCAGCAGGGACAGACTGTAGCTGGGGGCTAAGACAGCAGGATGGGCAGGTGGGGGAGCTCTGGGGAGGCTGATCAGGGACAGTAAAGCCTGGCAGTGCCCTCAGGGCCCCGACACAGGGTCCAGCAGTAGTGTCCTGTGGCATTCCAACATGGACTCTTATGTGGCTGTTCAATCCAACCCATCCAGCTCTTTCAATCCAATCAATTCTATATCATTTCAGGGCACTCAGCAGCCTTACTGCACCTAACAAGGCCTACAAGAGAGCTGGAGAGGGACTTGTTACAGGAACATACAGTGACAGGGCAATGGATAATGGCTTCATACTGAAAGGAAGTAGGTTTAGGTTAGCTATTAGGAAGTAATTCTTTACTCTGAGGGTGGTGAGGCACTGGAATGCGTAGACTAGAGGAGCCAAGGGTACCCCAGCCCTGGAAGTTCAAGGTGAGGCTGGATGGGACTCTGAGCAATTTGTGGAAGATGTTCCAGCCCACATCAGGGTTTGGAACTAAACGATCTTCAAGGTCTCTTCCAACCCAAACTGTTCTATGATTCTAAGATTTGCTGTTTGTGCAGCTCCTCCTCCATGCAGCTTTGCCCCTGAGAATCAAAACGTTGTGCATTGTGCTGGGAGGGAACAGGTGAGATCAATGACAGTCAGCACTCGCAGGGCAAGGTCAAAGAATTCCTCACCTGCTCTACTCCCTGTCTCTTTACATACATATTTTATGTCCCACACAATGCAAGATACATTTTGAGCAATGGCATAATTGAGCTAAACTCAGAAATTTTCTCTCTGGATTAGGCAGAGCATGTCCACATAAATGGGTGAAGTGCAGTAGCGCCAGTAGCAACTCCTCCATGGATGTTTTAGCATGGGCTGAATCCAAGATAATTCTGCCATTTTATAAAACTGAGTGTCTGTATGTAGCTCTTGCAGGTAGCAGAGATTAGTGACTGACTTGCTTGATTGCAGAAGTCATCAGGCAAACTTTGCAACACAACTGTATTCAGACCAAGAAATAAGAAACTAAATGAGTGAAAAGGTAGGCATCCCTGCCAAATGTTTATGGAGAGCCAAGTAAAGAAACAGGATCCTAAGCCCCTCCTGTACTAGTCTAAAGAACAGATCCTGCCTGTGAAATTCAGTTGGTTTCTTTCCTCTGTTTTTTGGGTGATGCAACCTGCTTGCTCTAAAGCACACTCTGCCAGAGTCCCTGTACAATTAACCAAAAAGGTTCTGAGCACACGTCTCCTCTCTCAGCTCTGCAGTCATGCACGTTGCAGGCCTCACTTTGCTTCCTTTAAACCAGAGAAATTGGACGTGGCAAAGCTCAACTGACTCAGCCAATGCGTGTTTGTGAACAGGAGGCAATGATTCAAAAGTTATTGAAAGGAGGTTGAAACAGTAAGGTGTAAATTATCTGATTGTGAAACCACTGATGGTCTGTCAGTTCTTAGGCCATCTCTGTCCTAGTTTACAATGCCCAGGCAAGTCCAAAGCATTTCTGCTGATCAGTGACCCCAGTGGCCCATTTTGCTGTTTAAACTAAAAAGAAATTAATTTTTTTAATGAATAAATAGATAAATATGAAGTCGGGGGCTATTCTTTATCTTGGGAGCTGGATTCTCAGCAACGCAGAACTCGACACCAATGTGGTGATATCCTACGTTCTGTTTAATTCTCTCAAAATGGCTGGTTAAATACAGTTTCAAATAGTTTACAGTTACAGGTGATTTCTCATTGGTATACAGCATAAAAAAAATGTAAACAAAATCAATTTAAGGTAGCTACCATTAAGTCACTATAACTATCTCACCTAAAACATAAACACACCTTAAGTCCAATTTTTTGCTGCGCCACAGGCTTTATCTACTCTACACAGGCCCAAAATTGGGGCCCTGGTTTGGGATAGCTCAGATCTCGTTCTAAAAAACCTCATGTCCATTTTCTCTCAGAAATTCTGTTACATAAATAAATATTTGTTTTTAAAATCCACCACTCTGAAATCTCAGCTTTAGCTTTGGCCTCAAGGAGTTAAAGCTGCAAACAGAAATCTCACACAGGTCCTGTCCACTGAGGAAAATTTCCAAACCCCTTAGACAACTGCAGTTTTCCAGGACCTGTTTTGATTCTTCAAAGAGTACCTGAAGTCTCAGTAGTGTCCCTCTCTTCCCAGCCCAAAGATACAGAACAAAAATGCTTATGCCTCCTTAGCTATCTTTGTTAAAGGGATTTGTTAAAATAAAACATACATGAGAAAGTAACAACTAATGAAATAAACTAGATTTAAGTCCTTTTCTGTTCATGGAAAACTTTTTCCTACTACTGTTAGGCATCATTCAAGCTCATAATCTCTGTGCAAAGTCAAATACTGTACCACATAAAGTGAACTACTTGGTGAAATGTGACAGATTTCACAGTGGAAACACTGAAGTTATTTTGTTCTTTTCTCATCTAATTTTTTTTGTTTCTCTGATAGTCTAAGAAGACAAGGCAAAAAAAGGGTCACAGCTGAAGTGTGAGAGGGACTCATAATTGATAACTTTTTGAAAGTAATCACAGGGAGTCACAGGAAGACTGGAAATGCTGATACCTGGAAAGATACATATAAATAACAGTACATGACAGGAGATATCTCCTTAGGCTCCTACTCACCTTTCAACTTCTTTTATTAATTACTGCATAATATTCTCACTCCTTAGAGCACTTCCCTCAAAAGCATCACCAGCATAGCTTCCAGAAAATTTCAGCTGAAAGCCAGCAAGGAGGCCACGAGACATGGAAATTCCCCACTCTGTTCAAAGCACAGGATAACATTTTCATTAATGAACATTATGTCTATTGAATAGTTTAATGATCCTACTTTCATCTCAATCTTTCAAGTTCGTCCTCCCTCTTTCCTTCTCTTCCTTTTGCACTCCCTTCTTTTTTAAAGCACAGGGAAAACCTTAGAAAATAACACTCAAACCAAAATTGTTGCTTTACAAAATCAATTTCATAGACTCAAAAGGGAAGATTTGAAAAGAAAAAGATACAAAACTCAATATTTCATAGGAATTAGGTAAAGTTATCGCTTTTCCCTTTATTTAATAGGGAAATCTTAATTTCTTTTTTCTACACTCAAGATTTCAGTGTTGTGCTACTTCATAAGGAAAATAATGGGGGAAAATGACCATGAGCAGAAAATTGCAAATAATTTTGTGCCTAAGTTCAAATAGGAAGAAGTTTCACAGTGACAGATAAGATCAGTGACCCAAGATATTATTTATCACAATTCTGTATATTACAGGGATTTTCTTATTGTTAAGAACCAAAACTTCGAGAAATAAGGGAATGTTTTTATCATAAAGACAGAACCACAAAGCCTCCCAGTGTTACCCTTTTCCAAAAAATGGTGGGTAGAATCAAGATTGGACTGCAGGACCAAACATGAAATGATAGCTTGAAAGAGAAAAATTAAAAAATTGTTTAATCAATGGCATTAATACTCATGTCCTTTGATATCATGACAGCTACCCACAGATATTCAAATTCTAGGATTGTGTAAAATTTCCTATGGATTATCCTTGTGGTTTCCAGCAACAAACACATTCACAGGAGTCTCAAACTATGCTTCTGCTGGAGACCTGTGGTGGACAGAATCCATTGACTACTACCACGTCACTTTCTAGTTTCAGTTTCTGAAACATGTATTTTACTTTTCAGCAGATTGTAGGGTAGATTGGCACCAACAAAGTAGATAATTTAATTCACTGATTGGAAACAATTGGAGGATATAAAATTTTATGGGTAAAAAACAAGACAAGAAACAAAGAGGGCGATTTAGGAAGAATATAGAAAAGGGCATTTCAGCAGACAACACTAGGAAAGAGAAGTTCATACAACATTATGTTGGGATTCACAGAATCCCCAGTTTAAGTTTAATTTAAGTTTGCCACTTATCTGCCAAACAAATGTTTTGATTGTCTAAGCTTCCTGGTCTAAAAACTAGACCACAGAATAGAATATTTCTGTAAAGTGTTTTGAGATTTTAAAGTGAATATTCAGCATAAAGAGTCACTCCTGTTATAGACGAAGCCATCAGACATGAAATTTAGTCTATGCATAGATCAGTCACACTTTGTTAAACTTTCAGGGTTTTGTATTTGAAACTTACTTTTTATGCAACAATGCTCTATTTGTAAGGTGACTGAACAAGAACTTTTTCTGTGGTGTGTAATTTCTATTGTTCACTCCTATTTATTGTAAAGGAAATAGATCATGTTGTACCAGGACCAAAGGTAGTATTAGCTAGTAGGTGCCTTTGCTATTGAAGTAATAAATTATCGAATTTTTACATCAGCTCTACTAAATAGGCAACTCTATATTCATAAGTTGAACAAATGAAATATTGTTTCAGAGGAGAAATTCTGACTCAGAAAGGATTCCAAATTTCATTGCACAGAACTGATAAAAGAAACTTCCCCTTTTACTGTATGATAATATCCAATTACACAGACAAAAAGCACGCAGACCTAGATATTTCCACTAGATTATTGACCAGAAATAGTTGGGAAACAGCTGGAATATCTACATTTATACTGTCACCATCTCTGTATATTTAATCTTAAAATACAAGTGTTCCTATTTGTATCTTATTTACACCCCTTAGCAAGGCCGTGGATACAAAGAGAAAGTTCTGAATTAAATATGCTAAAGTTTACACACTGACTAGGATTCTTTTTTACTCTAATTCTTTGGCCAATGTCATTTTATTTCCATGCAAAGAATTTGGCCCTTTGGCACTTTAGAGAGAATCCAAAGGACTAACCTTTTAGTGTTGGGAAACAGCTAACGTTTCTGCCAGTGAGCTAAAGCTGGAGTATCCCTTTGTCATGGCCAAATTTATGACATGGATCAAAAACTATAAAAAGCTGTGTTGCATCCTGCCATTAAGGAGAATTAATATTTTCAGTGGTATGTTAACCAAAGTTTTTCCAGTGTCTCTCGTTAAAAGCAGATTGTTGACTTTTCATCCTGGTGTGCCAAACATTTTCACTGAAACCCTAACAAGACTTTCATCTTATAACCATTATTTCTTAATGGACTTGGATAGGGGTATTGTACGGGAATGGATTTCCTTTTCAGCTCAATGCAATGGCCCATCATTAGTGTGCTGGGTCTTGGAGAACCATTACACATGCAAACATTTAAAGTATTTCCAGGGTAACTGCTTTTCTTTCCTGAAATGCAATTCATGTTTTATCTATTATATTTAAGGAACATTTGGTCACATTTCACCTTTCAAGTATCTCTACTATGATCACTTCTCATTCTGCTGTATAGTAAAAGTCATAATGAATGAGATCATGCACAAAAACATTTTTTTATGGAGTGGATTTTTTAGAACTTTCCCCTCATCTTGGGCAATAAATCTGTCTCTGAAAACCATGTAGCCCAAATGTTGACCATTTGACAAGAATACAGTATGACGACATCCCTCGCGACTTCTTTCTTATTATTGGGTAGATAATAGCATTCATATTTGGCAAATAAAAAATAATCTGCTGTTTGCCCTTTCAGTGCTTCTATTTTTAATGATGTTTCAATTCACTCTTGTTTTCCTACTGGCGTTGCCCTAATATATGTCACCAAACAGAACTCACTAGCTTTGCAGGAATGTTAGCTTTGTTTTTTCCAAGCCGACACATGCAGTGTCAACTGCTTTCAAAAGTTGTCCATTCCTCCTGTTAAGCCCTCTCATTCCTAATATGTACTTCTAAAGATTCCTTAACAATTACATACACAGATGCAGTTTTGGAAACTTTCAACCTTTGATGGTATTTTGAGTCATGTCCCTATTGGCAGCAAATGAACTCAAAAGTAACAACCCTGGAGTGTGATACCATCAGTTCTAGGAAGCTGTGTAATATTTATATGTCTTCATTCAGACTTTATATCAAATGTAACAGGCTTTGCAACCTTCATTAAGATAAGCTGGCATCCAGAGGTTACCATATGTTCCTCTTTTTAGACTAGTATTTAAGTGCAGATGTATATTTATTTTTCCACTCTACAGTCCTCCCTGAGCTTTTCTTACTGCAAAGCTAATGAAGCCATTGCTTTAATCCTCGCTGGCCTTCAGGGTACATCATATGGTCCTTAGTATTTAAGAATTCTTTTCTGTGTGCTTTTTATTTCCTTACTTCTGCAGTATTTATAACATCCCAGTTTAAGAGGTTTTGCTTTTTCTATGGGTGTCGGGAAACTAAAACATTAAGTATCACACTGAAGGGGGAACTGAAGCCAAACTGCCTAAGTCAGATGCTGAACAGTTCTTCCTCCACTCTTCCCCATTTGCCCAGCATCTTCTCAATTAGTGCAGCTGTACAGGATGGCCTTCATTAACAGGCTTGTCTGACATTTTTAATGGGCTGCTCACCATTCTGATGTCAAACCCTTCTTGTATTCCAGCGATTGTTTATTTAGACAACATAGTTACTATAAGCTTCCAAATATTGAATTCAGGGTTGTTAAGGTTCTGCATTAGACACTAGCAATCTCCTTTATAGCAGATTAATCCAAGTGACATTTCTATTATTTCTCATTCTGCATTGTAATTTTTTTGTATTTTCTTCAGGCCTGAGCCAACCATTTCAATTAGTGAAAGCATCACATATATGACAGGTGATTTTTAATGTTTTTTTTTTTATAAGAAACATACCTCAAATCCTTTGAACTATGGACCCTTTTCAACTGCCTTGAGTCACTCATGTAACCTTTAGACAAAAGAGCAAGCGTGGACCATACTGGAGGCTTTAAGAGCTCCAAAATATAAAAGCTACAGATTTGGCCTCATTTTTTTCATTCCCTTTCTGTAGTGGATTAATTCCTCTGTGCTTGACACTAGTCTATAAGATTAGACTTTTATACCATGTTTTATATTTCAGCAAATCCCACTGAACTCATTCTGGTTCATGCTTCTTCTTAGAGGAGACTATTATATGTAAGCTGAATCTCTTAACTATATCAAATCCAATATAAACACCCTCTTTATAAGACACACCTCACTCTAATGCTCAGTGTGGAACTCCTAACAAAAATTATAAATGAAGTGCTTTGTTCAGGCATTTAACTCTTTCATTTCTAATATCAAATCACAATGCTAAAGCTGTTTTTATTTTTCACTTGAAAATAAATATTAAGGGAAGTCGTAACTTAACCCATATGATGCCTTTGAGGAAATCTGGGAGAAGATTTAACAAGAGAAGAAAACTTGGGATGTGACTTAGCCAAAATTTTGAGGTTTCTAATCTCACTTTTTGGAGGGGTGTCTGGGAAGGAGTGGGGGGAGGGGGAATGTGCTAAAACTTTGCTAATTGTTGGAGAATTCAAACCTGTTTTCATTTATTTGAAATTATTACATAATGGAAGTGGGACGCTATAATTCAACCCAAATGGACGACTTCAATAAGCGGGTGGAAATGATTCAGTACATTAAAGAGAAGCTGTTTCAATAACAAATCTTTATTATAAT
Source organism: Nicator chloris (assembly GCA_013400495.1). Classification (NCBI taxonomy): domain Eukaryota; kingdom Metazoa; phylum Chordata; class Aves; order Passeriformes; family Pycnonotidae; genus Nicator; species Nicator chloris. The sequence goes on from WAAE01001535.1 coordinate 11,277, forward strand.
CAGGAGTGAAGTGGTTAATTTAAGTTTTTACTGAAAAACAGGCTGGCAAAAATGTTTCCAGGGATGTGGGGATTTTTTTCCTTTTACTCAGTAGGGGTTTGGAGAGGAGGTTTGGAAGGGAAGGAGGGCTTTGGTTCCAGGATCCCCGCATTCCCACGAGTTCCATTAAGGAAGGGGGAAGGGTTTCCTGCTGAGGCAGCCATCTGCATCTTTCTGTGAACAGCAGGAACCAAAGGCCTGGTAAAAGGAGAGTAAACCCAGGGTGACAATTCTGTCTGCAGTCAAAGTCAGAATGTGGCTGATTTTTTTACATTAGTCATGTTGTTACTACTATTATTATTAAGGAGAAGGGAGGGTTTCTCTGGCAGAATTAGAAGGTCTATAATGGAATATTAATTACAAGCAAACAATAGGGTTGCAGGCAGAAAAGTGCCTAGCACAAACACACCCTGTCAGCCTCTCCTGGAATACGCCATCAACAGCAAGCTGGGATTGTCATCATCCAAGCTACTGTCGCTCTGCTACAAACTATCTGAAGTCCATGGATGCATGTCTGAGGTCCCTTAAGTTATTGCTTTCTAGGCTAGAGTAAATTAGACCTGGATTTTTGTAAAGTGCTGTCACTTAATACCTATTTTATTAAGGTTATTTTTATGCCCATAATTTGAGAGTAACACATCTGTTATTTCCTCTACTGCCTGGCTTTAAGTGAACATTGCCTATGGAAAGTAACAAAGAGTGACACTGGAAAAAATAACAAGGGTGTTTTAACTTCCAACATCTGGAGAAAACAATATTAAGGAAACAGGAACAAATAGGTACGGTAGTCTAAAAAGCAAAAGTCCACTTTTTAACAACAGTACATAGTTTATACAGTACAGTAGATTTTTATGATTTTAATCTAGGCAAGCTAATACAAAAAATAAGGTTGAAAAATCTCATTAAAGAAGCAGCAGTTCCAGCTCTTGTTTAGGTCATCCTAATGCCAAAACCCCAGGTACAAAGGGAGAGAAAAAAAAGCTACTAATATCCCTTCCAGAAAAGACTTTCAAAATTCCATCTCAAAAGCTTCCTGTTATATAGTTTTCTATAAAGTTTTATGACTGCTACATATATGTCCCTGGCTGGTACCTACACAGATGCAGAAAATTCTACTGTGTCATATGCAACTTGAAAACTGAATTGAGGATTCCTGTGGAGTGATAAATATCAAGATTAAGAGACCAGTAGTAATTTTTAAAGAAAAAAATAGTTAATTATTAAACCTCTTAATATTTTCATTCACAACACTGAAAACAACAAAATAAATCAGAAAATATATAATATAATCCTTTAGAGAAATAGTTGAATTTATCATACAAATATCTGCCTAGAAATACCACATTTCAATGCAAACTTCTTTTTAAATTTGATAGATTTATTTTACAATGTACATTCCTAAACCCTCCCATTTGTTGTCTGAATTCCTGTTTGTGACCTTGGAATTCCAAATTTATTATGTCATCCTCTGGCTTTTTTTGTAAGGGCATTGTATTAGAAAAGGAAAACAGTATGAAAATACTTCCCTGTCCGTGCAGACTCTCTCCTTTTCTCCTGTTAACAAGTATTGCCTTAGAAAATTTTGTTTTTTAAATGAAAGGGTAGCTTATACTTACAATACTTTGCAAAATACAAGGTCTAGCCTTGTTTCACAAAGATTAAGGGACGGGTGTAGCAGAAGCTGTTCATTTCTAGCTACTGTTATAGGATATAGAGATTTCTGCCTTTATTTAATTGTTTTTAAAGGAAACAACAGATAAGACTTTTGAAAGAGTTCCTGCCTTTCTTCTTTTGACTCTCCAAAAGGGGGCTTCTGCTTTCAGTGGCAGGTGATTATTGTAGCAGTTTTCCTCATGTAAAGGCTACATGTAAGCAAAGACTGCTTCTCCTGCCAGTAATGAGAAGTAGATAGGTGTTGGTTAAGAACAGATCCCTGTAACGGCTGGACCATTGCTTGTGGCAGCAAAAGCCAGAGGAAATCAGAAGATGTGTTTTTTGATTTTCAGTATACGTGCCCTGCGTCAGTAAAGGACTTCTGTATTGGAACAGTTTTGGTTTCCACGCAAAGCTAAAGGTACTTTCCTGTGTAGGTTTTCTGTCTGGATACATGAAGGTGACTCCAGGCACAGGTGAAATTACTCCAGCTCCTGGCTGAATATCCCAACCAGGCTGCAATATGACAGGTTGCAGGGCAAGAGAAATTCAGTCATGAGAAATTCCACTTACAAATGATATCTGATTAAAACCTTAGTGCAATGTGAAAGCTGATGTAATGAATGGCAGCCTAAATCTGAAAATCCTCCTTATTTTAATAGGTATTACAAATGCTCAACACCTCACAGGATTAAGTTCAAGGGCAACTTTAAACACAGCTTTTTCTTCACAAGTACTAATCTTTCTAAAGGATCTTTGAGATCCCAACACACAAAAATCAACTTTAAAAAATATTTGTCTGCTTTTAACACTACCAACTTAGACCACAAGGTATGTATGCTCCCAAGAAAAATATAGGAATGTGTTTTTATCTTTAAATCATTAAACATTATTTTCCTCAGATGAGTCTGTAGATGTAAACCAGTTTCCCAAAGCAGAAACAAAACTCCTTAAGCAATATCAGTGTTATACCATTTTACAGTAAAAGCTCAAAAACCCTCAAATAACCTCATATCGCTACATACAACTTGGCCTTAATAACTTGGCTTTTTTAAAGTTCTCACAGCCAACATGATAATTTGGAAGATAATTTTCCCAATTTTTGTTCCCGAAGCTGCTAACCCATATTTGGAGAAGTTTTCCTTCTGGAAATACACCAGACACTCTCACAGAATTTAAGACATTTAATGTCAAAATGTTGATTTTTTTTTTTCTTGTATATGTTTAAAAAAGCTTCATCTGTGATTGCTCTATATCACCTGTTGCAGGAAACACCTTAAGTTTCAGTGAATTGAAAACACAGTAGGCATTATTGATGAAAGCTACAACATCTGTTTAAATGGCATCTAGGTTTTTCCAGTTGGTTAATAGTTTAATAGCTTTAGCTATCAGACAAATGCAGTACCTATGGGTAGCACCTCAGAAAAACATGCAGGCACAGTATATGCATTCATAAATGAGTAAAATTTATCACTGAATATATGGATCTCTGGAGACCTCTTTATCACTTAAGTCCTCAAAGTCAGGCTCCAGTGGGATTTGAAAAATGTATGGGCTTTTTTCCAGCCCTGTGAGGTGAATTATACCTAGTGAAACTACAGATATCCCTGTGCAGACAGGTGCAGGGAGTTCCCTCAATTCCTCTGTGTCTCTGGTCCCAGCCGGCTGCAACCCAGCTCCAACCCAAAAGCTACACAAGCACGTTCTCTGAGAGGTACAGTTATTGGCTTGGGCACTGTCAGCCTTCAAACACACTAGCTAAGAATCTACCAAAGAGTTTCTGAAGTGAGCTTTTAGTTAAAGCTCTTTCGTATGCAGAACACTTAAAAATAAAATTGAAGAAAGTAATGACATCTTTCTTAATGCCTTCAAACATTAAAAAAACAAACATACAAACCATAGCTATAGCAATACAAATGGCCTTAAAAACATATGGCAGAATCATGGATAATCCACAAGAATCGTCGAAGTCCAACTCCTGGTCCTGCACAGGACACCCCAAGAATCACACCATGTGCCTGAGAGCATTGTCTAAACCCTTCTTGAAGTCTGCCAGACTTGGTGCTGTGACCAGCTCCTGAGGAGCCTCTTCCAGTGCC
>WAAE01001536.1:0-39202 GCA_013400495.1 Nicator chloris
AAAAAAAAAGAAAAGAAAGAAGACAAGCATGTAAATGTTATTGGGATGTTTGCAGACTCCCTGTTCATTCCAGTATGAAAGTACACTGCAAGTCAGGTCAGTAATTATCTGCCATTCTCAGCAATTTAGGAGGCAACAGCAACTTGGCCTGACCTTGAGAGGAGCTGGAAGGGAACATCTTTGTTCATCCAGACGACTCCCCTGGAAACACAAAGTCACAGACAGTGAATTCTGTATTTTAGTATGTGTTTCACTTACCCTCTGTGTCCTTCTCCATATCCTCAATATGCATATTTTGTCCCTTTATAAATCTTCCATTTAAGCAAGTTTGGAAGATTGGAATAAAAAGGAAAAATGAAGCTACAAGTTGGCCAGTCCCCTAATCTGGCATTAAAACTGAAAAGCTACCCCCAAGCTTACACCTCTTAAAAAGCAGACAACTGGCAGATATTAAAAACAATCTCCCAACCTGATTCTCTTATTTGATTTTCTAATCTTTTCTAGCTACCTTCCTTCCTATCCTACGCAATTAAAAAACCTGAATGACTACAAGGTGGGTTGGAATAACAGAGCAAAACACTACTGGCTGCCTAGTTTTTTCCTGAATCAGGAGCTGGCATCCAGACTTGAATTTCCTCCTTCAGGCTATTCCATCCTCTGCCTTCTCACCATGGCAAAGTAGCTCACTTCCACCACACCTCTGCACCAGAAGCACACCAGAACAGGACAATTTTAGTGAGGAGAGCCCCAACACAGACTGAGCAGAGGCCCAGACCAGAAGCTATGAGGATCAACAGGCTATAGTCCAAGGGGGCATCACAGACAGAAGAGTAAGAAGCAGAATTTGCATCATCAGATAGGAAGGTGAGGACCAGGATTTAAAATGTAGGTTTCTCTTACACACAGTACATGAGTATTCAACTACTGTCACCTGAATCTTGTAACTCTCATACTGGAACATGATGCTGAGACTACATTTTCATGTACCATGAGTGAGCGCTTAATGGCGCAACTAAGCAGGGATTCCAGACAGGTTAAGCAGCTCTTGACTTTGTTATGAAAGTAAGCAGGATTGGATTATAACAGCCATGCCTATGCACATATTCTACAGTGGAACTAGCTTGGCAACTAGATTCTGGTAGAAATAGATAAATCTCAGAGGAGCTCTACAGTGGAGACTTAGGAGGCTCAGGAACAAAAGTTTTGGACAATGCTCCAGCCGTACAGGGTGCAAAAACTGCTAGCATAGTACCACTAACACTGAGTAACAGCAACCTTACTACTGAGGATTCATAATCACGATGCTCTTTGAAGGAGCAACAAAAGAAAAAAAAAACAAAAAGAAAGAAAGAAAAAACCCAACACATCTACTTCACATAAAAAAATGTTTTAGGAAAATGAGAAAGTTTATTAAAAGAACCTAAGAAGGAACCATAAAAAAACCTAAACCTTCATGAAATCCTCAGGAGCCAGACCTTGAGTACACAAAAAGGGCTTAACACCTTTAAAAAACTCTTAGAAACATCAGAAGTAAACCAGTATGGCCACACTCCAGGGTAAGGGGACTAGTAGTAGATGCATGAGGTCATTCTTCAGAAGTCTGAGGTTGAGTTCAACCACAAAAAGTAGCAGTAACAACAAATTTTAATTGGTTAAATATAGAAACACAGTAAAGCAAGCAAGGAATAATGAGCAGATAATAAAAGACCAAATTATTTTCCTCAGCTCTATTAGGAGAAAGAAGCTTCACATGTTATCTAAAGGGTGACATAAGATCAAAGTACAAAAGCTGAGCTTCAAGACAGTTACATATCCTCCCCAAAAGAATTGTTTTCCTTTTGTATTTTCAACAATGGAGACTAAACAAATACCAGATTGGAAATATTCTTCATAGGAAAGTTTTAGAATGTATGTTTTGAATCGTGATGTCAGTACACAGCATTGACAAAATGAACAATCAATTACCAGGATGTGGTGAGTTGTGAAATTAAGATGAAACACAGGCTGACAAGTGATCTTTATCTTTTGCAGAGGTAGTTAGTAACCATGTTGCATTTAGGGATGTTGTAAAGGTGAAAAAGTTGAGCTCATGGAATGTAAGTGCTAAAAAGTGCTTTGTTGATGTGGTCTCAAGTTTCAGTTGTCAACCTACTGAGCTGAGGTTCACAAGGAAGACCAGGTTCTGAAACAGGGATTTGGAAAAGAGACAGAAAGTCCTGTGCACTGTCAAAACAGACTGAGGCAGGACAGATACAGAGGTACAAAGCAGCCACAGCCTTCTGCAACAAATAGTGGGAAGTACTGGGATAGAAATAGAGATTGGGAAACTGCAATCTTCTAATATTTCTCTCTCATTCCTTGGCATTTTGGCAGATCTGATAAATGCAAGAATTTTCCAGTTTCAAAGGAGGTCCTGGTAGGAGACCAGTATCTCAGCAAGGCCTGAGGGAAAACTTTCCGGACTGCTGTAAAGGAGCTCTGTATCAGAGCCTCTACAACCTCTCCTCTAGAGTGAAGTTTAAGATAAGAATAATGCAGCTCTGGGCTGTACAGTCCAAAGTTTTATTCTAAAGGGTAACCAGGACCACAGGAAACTTACAGCCTAAGTTGCTGAAGCATCAAAGCATGGGCAGAACAACTGCTTGATGATCACTGCCATTCCCCAAAAGGGAATAAACTGCAGCAGTCTCAGCTACCCCTTGAGACATCCTTCTGGTTTGATCTGGTTTGGCTTGCAGCACTGCCAGTTTCCCTGGGTAGCTTACTGGAGACAGCATCAGTCTGAGAATCTCATATTCCCAAGGTCTTGTACAGGGGAAACATCTGGCATGAGCAGGATGAAAGAATGAATGACAGAGAAAAAGGTATCCAGACCCAGAGTCAGGGCATAAAAACGTGGCATAACAACGCTATGATAATACATATTTTACAATTTACACATATTTTATGGGGAAAGAGCAGTGCCTGGAGGGGACTTGTTCAAAACAGACAACTTGGATACAAAAGGGGATACAGGAAAAAAACCCATGAAAGTAGTTGTGAGAAAATAAGACTGAGGAATATGCAGAAACTGTAGGAATGCAGAACAGAGGGAGTGAACAAAAGCAGTCAAGTGAAGAGGGATTGGCTATGCAAACCTACGAAGACCTAAAATATCTGAGCCTATTGGATGAAATAAAATTTCCCTGTTGATTTCAATTGCCTGCACTCCAAAGCAAACTAGGAACAACATATTACTAAGTGTCCTTAACAGAGTATATACTGTGGCTTCACTAGATCTGTAAGCACAGAACAAAGTGGCCAGTAGTCCATTAATTTCCAAGAAATTATTAATAAAACTGAATAGAAGAAAAAAGAAAAAAGATAAATAAAAAAAGGTAAACTTCTTTCCCAGATCTTGGGATTAGCTTCAGTGCAAGAAGAGAGTACAAGTTTCTCTGTTAATTCATCATACAGAATGTGAAATGGCTATCCAATTTTCAGTCCAACAATTATATTCCAATCCAATTGTTAAAGTACTCAAAAATCAATTCTATCCTGAGACTTTTTTTGTTGCTATTTTACAGGAGAAATGTTCAAGTCTCCTGCTTTGGTTTTCACTCACTTTGATTGCTAATGAAAATCCTAAATTTCACTTTCAAGGATGATTCAACAAATCTAAAGGATAGTCACAGTCAAATGGAAGGAAAGGGAAAGCAAAAACAAACAGAAGAGAATAAAGAGTTAGTAAAAATCTAAACAAAGATCATAAAAAGCATTAGAAAAAAAATTTTTTTCTTTTGGAAAACACTTAACTTTCAAAAAAATCTGTTAAACAGCAGTTATTGATCCTGCTAGTGCATGTCAGGTGACAAAATAAGCTTAACTAGAAAAAAAATGCTATAAAGTCTTAATAATGGGCAGCTAAGAAAATGTCATAGATGCAAAATTAGGCAGTGTGCATGCCTTGGAAATTCCCATCAGCTCCCTGTTATCTCTCTAACCAAAGAGGTGCAAATCCAGTGAAGACTTTCCATATCGTAACTGGGAGCTGAGAAACACTGACAGTCTTAAGCACCAGTCTTCCACTGAGGGACACCTGGTAGTGACTCTTCCTTAACCATATTTCAAAAGGCCTGGGAAGGACTGTCACAACCTTTGAGCTTGTGTTTGAACTGAAGCAGCACTGCCTGCTCAAGTTTACTTTCCTGAACAGAGGTAAATGAGCTAGGCACACTCACAGAGCCTGCTACTCTCAAGCACTGAGAAGACATCCCAAACATAGTTTGGATGTCAGGACAGTGGTTGCAAGGTCTGTGTCTGTCTGCACATGATTACATGGCTGATAGACCTTCAGCCCCTCCTTCCCACACTCCTCCTCTCTAGTCTGCCAAAAAGTACTTCACCCTCATAACTCCAAACTCAGCATTTTGCTGCTACCTTCCAGCTCCTCACTTTGTAGTCCAGCAAGAATCTGGCATTTTCCTCATATTCATAATTTGATCACCCAAAGTCCAGAAAATAAGTGAATTAGTTTTGGTAACTTCAATTCCTGCACATAATAAAAAGCAGGAGTTATGTGCCATGCTATGTATTATGTTAGGTCAAGGTTAACCACAGCACTTTAAAGGTGTACCATTCAGGGAAAATATTGGTAACCTGCAAGGATGCTCTGAGAACACTTAACCTGAAAACATAATCTAACGTCATTGTTAGATATTTAACAAATACATTATTATTTCTTTATCTGATAAAGGGTAAAAGGGAAAAAAAAAGACCAACTCTGCCCTATTTTAGGTTTATAACATAATATATGCAGCTAAATGCATGTATTTCTGTGTAAGAATTAAGCCAGAGTCCTTCTTTCTTGCACAAGTTAAAGACAGGACCAACAGTAGTTATTTATTAAACTGTCTGACCTTGCTAAATGCAGTTAGGTTAACATCCCATTAATCACCTGTCATTATACCTGCTACCTAGCAGAACAGAGTTTCCTTAAGAAGATGCCAGAGATAACTTACTGCAACTTTGATTTTCTCTCAGAATCACACTTCTGCAAAGAACAGACAGAATTATAATAACTTGTGTCTATTGCTTCCATCATGCTGACTGGAAAAATGAACACGGAAAAATGAACTTTGCTACAAACTTTTGAAATCCCATTGAAGAGTAGAGAGAGATTGAGCCTAGAAGACCTAAAAATTCTGCAAGCCCACATTAAAGGATATTTTGAGTGAAGCAATAGGACAGATAGTAGTTGATTATTTGTTTGCTACAAAAAATTAAGAAGACCCAAAGTCTGACAGAATTACTTCTGCTTACCTGCATTTTTTCAATCATCTCAAACAAGTCCACAGTCTGAAAAGGAAAAGACAACAGACAAAAATAGTTTGACATTTGCAGAAGCTAACATTATCTTCTGTGGTAACCCAGATATCAAAGGAGCCAACAGCTCCGTCCATATTTTGGCAAAGAAACTACTTGCTTGCTGAAGACATGATGGAATTGTTCTTCCTTAATTGGTAGCATAGACAAAACAACTGGCCAAATTGTCTTCTGCTTGTGTTGCAAAAGCTTGACCTGAAACCTGGTCAATCAGGTATCAGGAATTTCTCTCTTTCAATGGGTCACATTGACTTGAGATAGTATGGCATAGGAACTGGTCAAATTAGCAAGTTCAGGATTCTCACAGAAGGAGGCAACTATAGCTGTAAGACACACATGTGCACAAGCTTGTTTCAGTCAGTTCTTCTGCACAAGTAACTCAAAGCATACACCAACCCTTGAGCCAAACATGGACTGCTTTTACCTTGTTGGGGACAGCAGGAGTGAGGACACATGGAAAGCCTTCAGTGGGAGAGTCTATAACATCACTAAAACCCTGCACTGCTTCCTCAGACCTCCTGCAACAGACAGAGGCAGAAGAGAAAAAAAAAAGAAAGAAAAAGTTAACTCTTAAGAGAATTCAAGATGTCAATGCCTGCCTGCAGTGTCTCCTTTGCCTTCTGCTCACTATTCCTCTCCCCAGGCCATTTTTTGCCTATAAGGAAGCTGTCATTCCCTGTGAGAATCCCTGAGGTGGCTGAACTTACCACTTGCCACTTGCAAACATCCTGGATGTAACAGCAAAAATTTTCTGGCTTCTGACTGCTCTGTCTCTGCTCACATACAATATTTTCCTCACAACTGTCATGGAAGTGCTGAATGATTTTTCTTTGCCAAGTTCTTCTTCCATCATGGATTTGGAGCAGAATTAAGACACGTCTCACAAGAAGCTTTGTAATCAGATCCCAAAACAGAACCATATTAAAAAGGATGAAAGAAGTTCTGAACCATCACTGAAATCAGCACCAAAAGGACAGCCCCAGTTGCCACAGCCTGGGTATTAATCTCAAAGACAGGAGCATAAGAGATGGAACTAGAACAGAACCACTAACAACCCGCAGAGATGCAGGCACAGTTTTATGTTACCACTGCTGGTACAGCCAGCATGGAGATTAGGTGAGCTTTTGTCTGCACATCTGCTATGGAAAATATATTATTACTACAGTCCCTGCTGGAGCAGCAGTGTGTATAAACAGCGGCAGGACCTTATTTGGTTTCATAGAAGAGAAAATAAAAAGCAACACAAGCACTACACTGTAGTTTAGAAGACATATTTAGCATTGCCCACAGCACTACAGACAGTCTCACTGCCAGCTGCACGTCTCCTACTGTTAATTTATAAACATTCCATGCCTCTCACAGTTTTTACTAGCAGTCACAACCGGGGTTATGTCTTGGTGAAGGCCACATAGGTGGGGCTGGGAACTAAGCACAGGTTTACAGGAGACAGGACTCGCCCACCTTGTAATGAAATCATGAATATGATTGTTAGGTGGTCATAGAATCACAGAAGGGTTTGGGTTGGAAGCGATGTTAAAGATCATCTAGTCCCAACCCCTCTGCCAGATGTCACCTACTACATCAGATTGCTCAGGGCCCCATCCAACCTGGCCTTGAACACTTCCAGGGATGGGCCAGCCATCCACAGCTTCTCTGGGCAATCTGTTCCAGTGCCTCGCTATCCTATGAGTAAAGAATTTCTTCCTCACATGTAATATAAATCTCTTCTCTTTTAGTTTAAAACCATTCCCATTGTCCTGTCACTACCTGCCCTGTAAAAAGTCACTCTCTCTTTTTAACAAGCCCCTTCTAAGTACTAGAAGGCTTCAATAAGGTCTTCCTCGGTCATTCTTTTCTCCATGCTGAACAACTCCAGTTCTCTCAGCCTGTTTTCTTAGGAGAGGAGCTCCAGCCCTTGGAATATCTACGTGGCCTCCTCTAGACCTACTCAAGCAGGTTCACAGCTCTCTTGTGCTAGGGACCCCAGTGCTGGTTGCAGTATTCCACATGCAGTCTCACAAGAGCAGAGTAGAGAGGGAAAATCTCCTCTCTCAACCTGCTGGCTGCTTCTCTTGTGATGCAGCCCAGGGTACGTTTGGCTTTCCGGGCTGTAAGTGCACACTGCAGGCTCATGTGCAGCTTTTCCTCTGCCAGAACCCCCAAGTCCTTCTCCACAGGGCTGCTCTCAATGAGTTCATCTCCCAGTCTGTGCCCATGCCTGGTTTGCCCCAAACCAGGTGTAGCACATTGCACTTGGACTTGTTGAACTTCACGAGATTCACACAGGACCAGCACTCGTCAAGCTTGTCCAGGTCTCTCTGGATGGTCCCTTCCTCTGTTGTGTCAACTCCACCCCTCAGCTCTGTGTCATCTGCAAACCTGCTGAGGGTGTACTCAGTCCCTCTGCCTATGTCATTGATAAAGATATTGAAGATCACCAGTCTCAAGACAGAGCCCAAGAGACATCGCTCGTCACTGGCCATACAATCATCATACAATGCAAATAATAATCCTAAAAGGCCATCGAGAATTGCTGTCCTGTAGCTCTTAGATGCACAACTGCTGCTTCTTCCACGCTAAGAGAGTGGTCATGCAGACCCTTGCATTCAAAGTAGTGGCTACATCCCCTCTTGTATGGAGGTACAACATATTTCTGTAATCTTGAAACTACTCTATCACAAGCTCCAAGAATCATAATGCTCACCAGTTCTCTGACAATTCACAATTCATTTTAGTGGCCCAATGGCATCATGTAAGTTGGGTATAGGCTCATCTACACAAAGTAGCACAATGCTTCCATCCCACAATTTTCTCCTGAAATTCAAATGAGAGAGATCTGTATAATGCATCTAGAAATTAATGCTATAACATGTCTGGGAGGGAAGACGTAGGAGTTAGTCTTGACAACCTCAAATAAATATTGAAATAGTTTGATGGCAAATGTATTTTAAATTAATATTAATACTATACTAATACATGCTTTATTTATCATCTTACTCATTTACTTGAAGAATATTTGGGATGAGCAAACTTTATGTCCAAGGCAATACATGAAACATTTTCACTGTCTCTTAAAAATCTGAAGTTTCTGTTCTGTGAGCCCTGAAAGGACAAGAGCTTAATTTGATAAATTCTCATTTTCAGAAGGAAAAGAAACAATAGAACCTTTTGTGCAACTCGATGTCCTGGGGCCTTGTTGCATGCTAGTGTTTTCTTTGGCATGTCACTGAGGTGAATGCTGAATCATTCAGAGGAGTTAAATACACACCTGCATCATGGAAATCTGGCAGCTGCTGCATGAGGTCAGTCTGGCCAGTCTTGCCCCTGTTCTCTCACCATAAATTCATCTCAACACTTCGGACTGACTTTGGGCCAAAACTGTTCTTTACTGTTGAATCCTAGTACAGTTCTATTGTCCAAATGAGTCCAGTAGATGCCAAAACCATCAGTCTTACTGTACATTTAGAGATGTTCACAATTGGGTAATTATCTCAAATTAGGAATACGCCACAAGCCTTTGAAAATCCAAGACAATGTCTTAGATTTTACATTATCTTTTATAAAATACCACAAAAATTTGGGGCTATTATAATTATTGCTTTAAAGTCCACATTCAATTTCCGGAACTTTGAACTTCTGGAATGAAAAGCACTAGACTGTATTATAAAAAGGGAACATACTTCTTTTCAAGTTGGACCTTCAAACTCTTTGACCACAGAAAAGAAGAACATCATCCTTCTGGAAAAGGAAAGCAATGTTGCAGATTGGGAGAGGAATATTTATGTGCAATTGTATACTTGCTGAAGCTTTATTCTTAGGAAATGGCAATATGGGGAAGCATAGGGCCTGGAAAAGGCTGAAGGCTAAAGTAGGATTTTGCTAGTGACAGTAACCAGTGCATTAATTTCAAGCAGGCAGTCAAACTAAATGTAGGTACTGCTGATCCACAGATAAATTTCACTCTCAATTCTGAAACGGAACAAGAAAAAACCTTTGAAGATCTCTAAGCCACTACAAGTCTGCTCATGCCTTGTATTCCTGCCTTGCAGCATCCTCTGCTATGTCAGCCTAGAGATCTCTCTACCCAGCTTTGAAAATCATTGCTATCTGCTGTAGCTGAGCCAGTTCAATAACCAAGTCAATGCAAGTATTTGCTCTAAGAAAAACACAAATTGGACAGAATTTCATACACCCTTTCATAAATATTCCAGAGGAAATGGGGATTTGTTGCACTCTAAAAGGAAAGTGCCCCAAATCCTCAGATAACTGTTTTCCTGAAAGTTCACAGGGAAGCAGGTGTAGAGCTGTTGTAAATACTTCTGCTAATCTGGAAGCCTTCCAATAGCAGAAACACCACAGCATGATTTGCAGCTATCTATGGAACAACAGTCAGTATTTTAACTGGTGTCCCAGCCTGATAATAGTTTCTTACAGGGAGACACTAATATGTTTTTTAAATCTCTCACTAGAAGGGATGGGCAATTCAGAAGAACTGAAGGCAATGTGAGACAAGAACAGGCCTGAAATGCTCATAAGGAAAATTCTGGGAAACCACTTCTCTTGAGCAACAGCTTCTGCTACTTCACTCTCTTGTTTCTGCCTTAGAGAGATGCACTTCTTTTACCAAATACAATTGTTAGCTATTCGGTGGAGACAGCTGAAAATATGACACAAATAGCCCTACTCTCAGAACACCTGTACAGCTTTGAAATTTGCTTACACGTGGATTCCTAGAGCTCAAGAGAAGGAATTACTGAAGCAGAACTAGGAAAAGGAAGCAACCACCACAGATGAGAGGGGGTTTGCTCTTAGCTGGTGACAAACTTTCTGCCCACAGACTCTGACTTCCAGCAAGAACCTCTCTGCCACCCGCACGCCCCTCTCGCTGCTGGGCAGCTCCCGTGGTGGCCAGCGCTCCCACCCGTGGGCAGCCCGTGCTCAGGACTTCGTGCACCCACTAAGAGGTGGGCAGGGTACCGGCAGGGCCCGGAGAACCCCGCCAGCTCTCCTTGCGGGGCAGGAGCAAGGAGAACTCTAGGGGGAAATTAATCTTGCCACCCAAGCCGCACTCCCACCTCCTGATAAGTCCCAACCTGAGAGGTCCCCCACTTCCAGGACGGCGGGAGAAATCCCGCCGAGCCTCCCTCTTTCTCTCCATGGAGAGGGGCACCCGCTGCCGCCGCATGGCCCGCCTCCCCCGGCTGGAGCGGGGCCGGGAGGGACGGAGGGAGGGAGCGAGCGAGGACCGGGCCCTCAGCCAGACCCGGACCCGCCGGGCTGGGCTCGGCCATCGCCTTCCCCCTCCCCGGTTCTCCGCCCTTCCAGCCAACCCGTGAGGGCTCTTCCTGCTGCTCCAGCACTGCCATCCCAAGGCCGGCAGCCGCTGCCCTGCCCCGTCCCCGGGCTGCCCGGGAAAGGCAGGGCCCCAGGCCCCGCGGCCGCCGGCACCGGTGCCGGTGCCGGTACGTACCCTCCGCTGGCTCCGGCAGGGAAGCCGCGCTCCCGGGAAAACATGCTGGACTGCTCCGCTGAGTCAGCTCCCGGGATCCCTCCTCGGGAGCCTGCTCTTCCCCGGCCTCGCCATGAAGAAGGGCACGGGCTCCCTCCCGGCCCCCTGCGAAGCCCCGGCTCCCGCCCCCACCCCTCCTCTTCCTCTCGGGCCGGGATTCACCGGATAGACAGGGAAGGGACCCGCAGGGCCGGGACCGGGCCCGGCGGGCAGCGGCCCCGGAGAGGACGGAGGGGAGGAGGAGAAGGAGGGATGGAGACGAGGAGACAAGGGGGGATGGGGTGATGACTTGTGCCCCTCCTCCGCTGTGGCAGAGCGGTTCCCTCTGGAGCCCCTCGTTGTGGGAGCCCATGGATGGAGCACAGCGTGCAGGAGCAGCTGCAGGGACAGCCGAGCCGGGGACGCTGCTCTCCAGGTCGTCCGTGAGGATAACAGAAGCACAGCATTAGACAGGGACGGCAGAGGGGGTTTCACTTACTCAACTCTGCTGTAGAGCAAGATCACATCTTCAGGCTCTCAGTATCCAGTGAGGGAAGTGAGCATCAAAGCAGTTCTCCACAGATCTCCATTCTTTTACAGGGAAGGCTAGGAAGATACTAAATCCACTAAAGCCACTAAATCCACTAAATCCAAATCCTTGTCATTTGGACCTGACATACATAAAGTACCACAAAGATTTGGCTCTGCACCCCTTATGAAATAGCTCATTGATGCAATGTGTAAACTACGGAAGCTCAAATTTTCAGGGGTCATAAACGCCTTAACCACATGTATTTCCATTCACTCATCAACAGATTGTCACTCCTGATAAAAGAATGAGCATGAGAACATGCTCCGCTATGGCAAGAATATGCATATACCTGGGTTTAAATGAAAACTGAGAGTTCTTCTGGACACGTATTTTTTTCCTGTGCTTCTCAGTTTCATTCCACAGGATGATGTCATGTTTTCTCTTTACATCAAGACCTATAAAAGCAGCAGCTACAGCCTTACACCAAATGTCAGCCTCACACTGGGTTTGTTCTAACTAATGAAGGAGACATAAGGAAACACAGAACAAGAGACAGAATTTGCCAGAGAGCTAGGAAAAGATGTAAAGGAAGAGGGCAAACAGTATGCAGACAGATCAGACAGAAAATATGAGCTAGCAGATAGAGATGGGGGAAAAAAGAAAAATGCAGGGAGCAAGGAGTTATATCAAAGTTTTGGGGATGAATGCAGCATTTTCATCCTAACGCTTCCTATAAATTCTACTCTTGAAAGACCTGGATAGAAATTATTATGGGGACTTCAAGGGTCTGTGGGTGGGCAAAGAGGCTGTAAGGAGTAAGGAATCAAGATAGGCGACAACTTTGAATGGACAAAGAAAGGGTCCACTTGCTGTTTTTAGTAACTTGCACGGAGCCCAGGTGACTCAATTTCCTCTTGTCTACCTCTTGTAATTCCCCAGAAGATCTGATGCTGGAGCATGGGCCAATTCATACATCCTCACTCCAACTCAAATGCCTCTCAAATGGCCCAGGGCACTGAATAGAGCGGCTGTTCTCTGCACAAGCAGGTCTTACTCATTCACCTGAATGTCTGAGCAGAGATGTGACTGGACCAAGGCAAAGAGCCAAG
Organism: Nicator chloris; assembly: GCA_013400495.1. NCBI lineage: Eukaryota > Metazoa > Chordata > Aves > Passeriformes > Pycnonotidae > Nicator > Nicator chloris. The sequence continues at coordinate 12,494 of WAAE01001536.1, forward strand.
CTTGCCATTTCTGCTGCATCTAGGAAGGAGGAAGAGACAATATTTTTTCTGTTAGAGAAGGCTGCCAGCAGTAACTACTGCCCTCCCCCATCTCAGGGTCATTATCAGCAGCGCTATCAAGCCTGGCCACGGTGAAAGCAAAGCATACAGAGAGGCTCAGGTCTTTCTGCCATTCTTGTTCTTCGGCAGCTTGCCACTACAGGCAAGAGCCAACTTTGTTCACATACAAAACCACACTGAGCTCAGCTTTCATTTAACTGTCTCACAGCTTTACCTAACCTTCTGAGCAATTCCAGTTGTGTACAAAGCCCTCAACATGCATAAGCAAAACAGCAAACAATTATTTAATACCTTAATTACTGTTCTAATTAGGCTCCTTTAGCAATAGCAATATGAATAAATCACATGTAAGCAAATCACAGGACCACTTTCTGTTCCTCAACTTACAATCAAGCTAACGATTGTTACTATTTATCCTGCTGATGCAAAAATATTACACATTATAAGCCTTCAGCTGTGGTAAGTACATTCAGCTCCTATTGATACTTGCGTTCTTATATGACTAATTCAGTGTGCTTACAGTCTCAGATTTTAATCCCTATATGTGTCCATACTTGCATGGATCATTATGCATTTTATAGTAGTTGCGTGGTTTAGGGACTGGCATATAAGTTTTTGTTCTTCCAGGTATCCTTGTAGGCATGTTAATATATGTATTACAGTAATTGGTGTCTATACCTTTTGCTATGTATTCTCCCAGTTTTTGTTAGCAGATTTTTTCCATGTGTTTAATTTCATTAGCATTTTATCTGGCTCACATAGGAAAAGTCTGTATTAGCTGTAACACAGAAACTGGTCCCTGCAATTCTGTTAATTGAGTCATTGTACGAACATCAGCAGCTCCACGGAAGCTGCGCAGTACCACATAAACACAGCAGTATATCCTTCAAGGGTAAACTCTTCAGGGCAAAACCTGTATTTTTTTAAGTTTTACTTCAATATTACACAAACTCATGGCTGCATCCACAGACAGAAACACACATGTTTTCACATCAGCTGTTTCCACAGATCTGTGCACACAGCTTCTAAATATAGCACGGGATGTGCACAGACAGCACCTCCCGCAGTGCACTTGGACTCATTTTATGTCCAGGACTGACATAGTCAGGGTGGGATTCCTTTGAGTCTGGGCAGACCCTCCCTCATGCCCCTCCATCCCTTTAGTTTGTTTCATTTCCTACACAGACATCCGCTCTCCCCACCTCCACTCTCCCTTTCTCTCTCTGCAACTGCTTCTCTACACAATGCAGAATAGCACAATGTCTTTTAAAAAGCACACACACTTTCCCTGATGAGGCTGAAACTGCCCCAAACTCTATCCATTACACAACGCCAAGCAAGCAGCAGAGAAGATCTGGATCAACCCTCCCCCACCTATCTTTGCTCCCATTCCTTCTAGATGCAAAATATTTTTAATTGGCAGTGCAAGCAAGATGAGAATAAAAGCAGCTAAGCTGTTCATCCCCTACCTGAGCAAGGATCTCTCATCCCCAGCTGGTGAGCAGATGGAGACAGGGAACCCAGCTGCTCTCCTTTCCTTGCACTATCAATTATTCACGTAGGTTGCAGTGTCCTCCCTCTCCCTCCCTCCCTTTCTCTTCCGCTGCCCCCACCTGCAGCTGAATGGAGATCGAGCAGGTCGGTGCTTTCATACTTGAAACTAGAGATCATTGTCGATTGAACAGCCAGCCTGTGGAGCAGCTGTGCTCTTAAGCAGAGAAGATTTGCCCTGGCAGAAGGAGAGAGACTGGCAGCTCCAGAGGTGGAAGACAGGCAGCTCTGTACATCCACATCCTGCTCCCTGCGCTTCTAATCCCAGACCTGCAGGGATGACCTTTAAAAATGAAAGAGGGTTTTTTTGTTTGGGATTGTTTTGGCTTTTTGTTTTTGTGTTTTGTTGTTTGTTTGTTTTTGTTTGTTTTTTTTAACCACAGAAAAGCACATTTTTCTAGTCCTCCCAAGTATAATGACAGTTATTTGGTGACAGTGAACTGGGTCATGAGAATTCATGTGTATAGATCAGAGTAGGAAGGGAAAGTAGAAGATTGGAAAAATCTGAAACATGATTACGTAGTACTGATTTATTCCCATAGCAAAGGTACTAGAAGAGGATAATTTAAGGGGACAGGATGACATGGTACTTTCTGTAAATGCTTTTGGTAATCATGAGTCATGAGACTGACCTGTGGGTTGGAATGATTCTTCAGTCGCAATTTTTGTAGATAATTAAAGGATTCTTACTTGGTACCAGTCTTAGGCAAAAGTAAAAACAATTCTGGCAGACCTAGGTCAAGGCATTTAAAGCATTTTGCCTTTGTGGAGGGCTACTACCCACAACTGGGTGAGTGTTCTAGATCTGCCTCATAGCAAAATTAGGTTGAAATCCCAGGACAAGTTAATTGATCCATTTTGCACTGGAGTTATTCACCCTGAATCATTCCAATACCACCAGTTTGCTGGGGACCCTCCTGCTGTGTCATCTCAAACATCACAGTAATTTGTTCTGTTAATTCTTCTCATGACCATAGCTGCGGCAGAGTCACCACAGAGACAAATAAAAAAACCACACCATACTAGAGTGCTCAAAGAGTAGGTCATCATGGCTTTTCTGCCCTATTTAACTTTTCCCATCTTTTGAAAAAAATGTCTCCAGGAATTTTACCAGAAGCAGTGAAGAGTTTTCTGAAATTACATTAAAAATAAAATGCCTAATAGAAAATGTTGGTATTGCAACTACAATTATGAGTAAAACTCCTGAAAACCAGCAACTCTTTTTAAGAGGGCAATGTGATTGTTTTTAATTCTCTTCCTGTTTTCAAAACTTTACAGATCAAGCTTTGTCAAGCATTTCTCCACAATTCTACAGGCTGGAAATGTTTTATTTTAAATGACGAAAAAGTCATCACATTTTTGTTTTCATGTGAGCATTGGAACCACCAAGTTCTATAGATGGAACAACAACAAATTTCCCAAAGATTTCTTTTGTGCAGTTGTTCCAGGTCCAAAAACCTTAATTGAGTCTGATGGAGCACTTACAGGACCCTTCTCTTGTGCTGGATCTTTGATGAGATTCACTTTGAAACCTGTCCCTCCTTTGGATCTTTTTTCCTGGTTGACCATTAAATTTAAAGGAACCTTTTCTCTGAGATAACAGAAAAAAAAGTCTCTTTGAGATAATTATCCAAAGGGTCATTATGAAGTTATCAGAACATAATTTTAAGAAAATTATCAAATCAACAAATTATCTTTGAGACTTGATACCCTAATTTTGGTAGAAGATAACTATTCCGGAGATTACAAAGGGATAATGGCACACAGGCACAGACATACTGCCTAAAGTAAGTTTTATTTCCAGAAAAGTTAACTAAGAATAAGACATGGTAAAACTCAATAAAAGTAAGAAAATCAGCATTGTAAATATTGGAAAAGCAGTCATTTTTGGCTTTCCAGTAAGCAGTAAACAACATAAATAATGCCAGGTAAATACCTGGGCATCTACCTACAGATGTAGGAGCATAGATTTATGCATTTTTTTCAGAATATTGGACTCATGCTAGACTGATTGTATGACTATTTTGGTATCTTACAATTTAGTATTATTTGTATTATATACTATATATACAATTTCTATACTGTGTATACAATTTAGTGTTACACACTAAAATTAGTATTATTCATAACCTGATCAATACAATTATAGCGTACTGCCATTTATACAAGTCTTTAAATCACTCTTAGATTATAAACTGACTGGGTCTGCCCATATGTCATATGTGAAGACTGTAGAAGAAATTGTTTCCATATAAATATGAGCACTTCCTATTTCCTTGCCCCCTTTATTTGAATATCTCACAATGCATTGCTGTTACTGGTTCCCGTTATTACTGCTGCTCCACATAAGGACAAACTGGCACAGAGATACTGACCCTCACTATCACCCAGGGCCAGAAAAAGGAAACAGAGCTCTGAGACCATCAGTACAGTTGTATAAACAGCTTGAGATGCCTCCACACCATGCTGACACAGGACAGTCCCACTTGGATCAGCCAGTGGGTCCAGGTGACATCCTGAATGCCAGTGCTGGTGCAGAGAAGGGTCCTGGAACAAGTGGCCAGTGATGGAAAAGGGATATGGCAGAACTCCTTTGCAAGCAACTGAATTTTAAACTGGCTCATGACAGTGCAGCATCAATCTCCCAGCAGGGCCCTTAAATAACAACTCAGTTTACTTTCAAGCTTTGAGCAAAGTTGCCTGCTAGTAAAACTTAATTATATGAGAAATAGTTATCAATTTATCTGTCTATCATTACTGTATGAATTGGGGAATTGGGGGGGATTTTGACAGTATAACTTTGGATATTTGTCAACAGGGAAAATTCATTGGGAAGGAAATTATGGGATTGCTTGCTAATTTCAGAGATGACTAGAATGGCCACTATTCAGAAAAGATGAAGCAGCTCCTCCACAGAAGTGACATCTAGGTTCATCACTATAGGTACAGCAAAAAGGACAAATGACAACATTCAGGTTGCACCAAGGAAAATTTCAGCTATATTCAAGGAAAAATTTGTTCTTCCTGTGAGGGTGATTCAGTACTGAGAAGTGCCAAGAGAGACTGTGTAATGTCATTCTTGGAGATCTTCAGAAGATGTATATACAAGGCCCTTCTAGCTTTGAAGTTGACCATTTAGTGCACAGTAATTGACCTAAATGAGACCTTTTCATACCAATCCATTCTATGGTTTTATTCACTGCATGTTAGAAAATCCATGGCATGAAACGTTCGAAAGCTCAAAGTTCATAATTTCAGCATAATATATAAGAGCTTCAAGTTCTGCAGTGTATCAGATCATAACCAACTCAAAATTCTTCACTGATGGTTTCCACTCAGAAATCAAGTTCGTTAATCATTCAGAAGGTAAAAATTTTCTTGGCATATGTGAAACTACTTGGAAAATCAGAGTTTGTATCATCTAGCAAGCCTTGCCCTGGACATTTATCACAGGGGCTCAACAAGAGGATAACTCGGGGAAAGCACAAGATGTGAAGACAGCTGTAGCAGAGGAAGGCCCTCTAATTAAAGACCACATTTTGCAGACAGTTCTCATTATCTATATAATAATCATGCTTAAGTGAAAGGACTTAGTTTCTAGGCTTTACTGCACCATTAACTTCATAATGGGCTTTAACTAATAATTTTAACAAAGGAAAACACTCTACACTCTCAGTAAGCACAGTCCTTCCAAAGCAGTTATATGTGAATATACAAAGTCAGTTCGCATCCATGAATTACATGTGAAATCAAGGCAGAGAAGTGAAAGGATTGCCAGGGTCATGTTAAAACAGATGGATGGACAGCAGAGAGGCAAGTCATTAGACTGAGGAAAGGCTGAAAAGGATGAAGATACGGGCCTTGCCTTGGTTGGATCAACAAGTTTAACAGTTTGTAGTAATAAAATGTTATTCAAACAAGGGGAATAATAGCTGCTTAATCCAAACAAAAGGACAGGAAGCGTAGGCAAATAGTTTTTTGTGGCCGTGGCTGCTAAAAAGATACATGGGATGAGAAGGAAGGGAGGTCAGAACTGGATGTGATGCAGATGAGGACAACAGAGGAACTTGTGGATGAAAAGGCAATCGGACAAGAAAATTTCTTTTGCAGAATTAGGGATAAAGGTGCTCACAATTTCCTTCTGTCCAGATAATCTGGACCAGCTGGGATCATTCCCCACAAACATCTCCTGCAACTCCGAAGGGCGCAGAAGGAGTTAAAGCAGCCTGCAGCACAACGGGTGGCGGGAGCGGCCCCTGTCAGACCGCGTCGAGCTGCAGAATCCCCGGGGACGGAACACCCGGGCCCTTTCCTCCGGGAAATAAGAACGGCGCGGCGGCGCCTTTAATAACGGGAGCCGGCGCTGATTAGTGTGGAGGGCACGATCCACTGCGGAGCGGGAGCGGGCGAGGGAGCGGGCGAGGAGCGGGCGCGGGAGCGGGAAGCGGGAGCAGGGAGCGGCAGCGGAAGCAGGGAGCGGGAGCAGGGAGCGGGAGCAGGGAGCGGGAGCGGGAGCAGGGAGCGGCAGCGGGAGCAGGGAGCGGCAGCGGCCCGCCCGCCGGCAGGCTGCTGTGCCCGGAGCCTGTTAGGGACGCTCAGCAAGGCTTACACACCCGGCGCATTAATACAGGCGGGAGGTCGTGCTGATACTTTCTTAGACATGATCAACACCAAAAATACCGTGAAATTTCACGGTATTTTGTTTCAGTGAAACATTTGTACTTCAGTGAAACATTTCTTTTTTTTTTTTCCTTTTTTTTTTTTCTTTTCATTGAAGGAGGATGCAAGCTAGCTCAGCAAAATCTCGGCCCTGTTTCCAAGGCATAAAATAAGACTCAGTCTCCATTCTAAAAGAGTACATTCTCTGGGAGACCTGCAGTGAACGAAAGGATTTGGTTAAAGTCACAGCTGAAGGCTTTGTAATAACTGGAATTTGATCTGAGATTACCCGAATCAGAAGTCAGTGCCAGTTACAGGAACAGTCTCCTTGTTTCCCTCTTCCTTCCCACCTGTGACACAGCACCTTTCTCCAGTCAGGGCAAGAGAGTGACATTGCAACTTACAGGAATCAGGACAGTAAACAAACAACGTGCAGAATGTTCACAATTAATTACTCAACGGAATTTAATTGGAAAGCACCTAGCAATTATTCCACATCAACAGGCCACTTGGAAAGCGGTAAGGGTGGTTTATGCGGAGCATTAGGAGACAAAATAATGGATCATTTATTTGTTAATCTATAAGGACATAGAGAATAAGGAGGGTTCGGTAGTGTAAGCATGCACAACAGCAGAGAACAGCTGATACTTGCTTTGACAAATAATTGGCATATATAAAAACTTAAAAAGAATTACTTTGTGACATTCGGTAAGAAGGTGTCTACCACTTAGGAACCATACACCAACCCTAAATATCTAGAAAGTCCATTAATGAAGAATGTGGGGAACATTTTGCTTCAGTGAATGGCTAAATATGTGTCCTAACGTGTTTGCACGTTACACACTACACACCATTCTACGTGGCATGTGTGGGCTGTGCATTACAGGTACACATACATTTTTCAAATACATCTATTCTGTGTATCAGACATGCAGTAAAAATTGAATCTGTGGCTTCAAGTTTATTTGTTACAGAGAAGTGCCCCCTAAACATTTTGGAGTACTATCAAACAACATGTCTCACAAAAGTGTTTCCACCTCAAACTTAAATGAAAAAAAAAAAAAAGGAAAAAAAAAAAAAAAGAAAATTCTATGGCCAGTTTGTATAGCACCTTAGTGGCCTGGACAGCACTAAGAGGACAAGCACCACTGGAAAATCAGCCTGCATAGAGCACCTTGGTTAGTAAGGATCCAGTATAATTCCCAGACTGCAGGGAGCTGAACTGCTACAGTAAAAGAAAAAATTCTATTCAATTGCAGTGAAATTGGCTCACTTCCCTGCAGTACGATGGGGAAGAGAATCAAAAGGGTAAGAGTGAGAAAACACATGGGTTGAGATAAAGACAGTTAATAGGTAAAGAAGAGTCTGCATACGCAAGCAAAGCAAAACAAGGAATCATTCACCACCTTCCGTGGGCAAGCAGGTGTTCAACCATTCCCAGGCCAGCAGGGCTCCGTCATGTGTCACGGTTACTTTGAAGAAAATTAACTCTGCCACAGCCAAAACCTGCACAGCATGGGATAAAAAGCATCCAGGCATTCTCAGGAAGCAAGTGGTCTTAAATAAACTGTAGACCTTGAAATAAAGTATCCCAGCAATGCTTTGTTGACATAAAACTGGGAACAGGGAAAATCCAGCAATCTTTTAACAGTGAGTAGAGCTGCACAAACTAAAATGTAATGAAAGGGGGGCAAGATGTTTACTTCCTTCTCAAAGAATATTAAGAATTGATAAATGTATTTCTATAACTGATATAAATATATTTGTGGAATGAAAGGCAGAGCTATAATCAATCACGGGACTCTACTAAAAATGAGAGAAGTTAGATTTGTTAGGCAGTAAATATTTACACTTTGTTAGTGCTCAACTAACCAGCCCAGCTGGCTTGGTGTGAATGCTGTGGAGATAACTCGGAAGGGTCAACAGTTAAACCAGAGAGCTTAGGACCAGCAATGACTCTCTCGTCCTGAAGAGTTTTGCATAGGCATGTCAAATATGGGAATTACCTAACCATAGCCTTGTTATTTATAATACCAGTATCTCATCTATGACCCCAAAACAGTAATTTCTTTTCCCTTTGACTCATTCAAGAGCATAAGTCCGGTATTAATCTGGAGAATGTCAGGGTTGATTTTTTCACCATTTTGTGTATGTTTTCAAGCTGTACCACTCCCATTGTCTCTTACTGACCTACCACAAAAACCCCTTACTATGGCAATTTCTAGCCAAAACTTCTCCATTTAGAGAGCCATAATTCACAAGAAGCCTTGATTTTGTCTACTTTTTGTTTGGAAACATGTTTACAGCCAAATTCCACACTCTTGTTTGACCTATCAGTTTCAACACAACTTGTAAAAAAAAGTATTCAGCCTCCAAATTAACAAAATGTAAAATAGGAGCATAAAAATAATCTCTGAAACAAGCCTTTGTGTGGAAATGAACATATCTCTGCCTTCTCCAACCCCGTAATGAAGTGTGTTGACATGGTAGCTACTGTATTGCCGGTTCCATATACTTGAGGTTCGGAAATTTAGAAATTGCAAGACAGGCTTAACGAAATTCACCACAGCTGGGCTGCCATGGAACAACACTTCAGGGTAGGATTGGAAGAGGAAAGCAGCAAGCAGAAGCAAGACATGCAGAAAGCTGTAGTCCTCAATACAAGCAAACAATTGTCAGGGATTTTGCATAAATAAAAATAATCTGGCCCTTACAGTGCTCATAGGATGTTGAAAATCAGTTCATCTCCATACAGCCCTCATTCTGCCCTGACCCCTACTTTGCAAATATCATTTAAAAACAGCAGGTGAACACAATACTGCCAAGGAAGCAAAGGAGTCAGCTCTCATCATGGAGGTCCTTTATTTTTTCTTCAGATGGCCAAATGTTCATGCCATAACAGTGCCTGAAGTACAAATTTAGGAAGCCATGGTGATTGTCAGGGTTGTTGCTGAGTAGCTGCATGAGCAGGAGAATCTGGCTAAAAGGAGCATCACCATATATCAGAGACTTGGAAACTTCATCAATATTAGTGGGACCCAGGGACTTTGTCAATATCAATGGATCTCAAGCAGGTGTAGACTGGAAACCTACAAGAGCTCTGGGTGTTGCATATTGCCACGCACTCAGGTGTGAGAAGTAAAGGGTCATATAATGGTGATTCTGATAAAAGACTATTTTCTCTTTTTTTTTAATCAAGCAAGACAATATTTGGAGGAAGCTGAGAGGAACAGAGGAGGCAGTGGACAAGAATATATATCTCATCAGTACTTCCAATATTGTCAAAGAAATCTCTTCAGCCAACACTGTGATCTCTCATGCTCCAAGTGTCCATGAGAGCTTTTCAAGTAGTTAACACCTTCTCATGAATCACTCTGACATCTTTCATCATCTGCTAGGGATTTCACAGAACAGTTCTACGAATCAGAGGTTGCCCATAGCCAGTAAACTTAACAACTCTTCTCAAGAAACAGAGGCACTATCACAAGGATCATCTTCGGCATCAAATATGACTTCACTTCAACACAAATGTCCGCAAACTATGAGCACTCTCCCCTGAAATTCTCCCTTCAATGACAATTTTCTCATTTTCACAGAAAGACCCTTTGCAACTAGTCAAAGCTTTCTTGTGAAACAGGTACAATGTGGAACAAGCAAACTTGCACAGTCATCACCACTAATAAATTCTCAAAGCCGTCAGTTCAAGCAGATATACAGTTAATTCCACATATTCAGTGTCCTGGTGGATTTTTGCCTACAGTGTTGCCTACAGTAAAAAAAAAAGCTATCTCTCAGCAACAGACACCCAATAACGCAGAGTTCCCCTTCACAAACAACAGGAGTTGCAGTATCACTACTGCTGCCGCCTCAGGAGAAAGCAAAAGGTGGTGCATTGCTTCACAGTGCTCGTTTACAAGGAGCAGGCTGGACTGGCAGTATTGTGGTGCTTTTATGAGACTGTCCCTGCAGCTGATGGCTGACCTTGGAAACAGTCCTTTGCCTCCACAGGAACAGACATCCGAAACATCGTCACAATGACATTCTAGAATGTACCAGAATGACAATGCAGATGCCATACAAACTGCAACACTACGAGGCATGAGAATGGCACATTCCAGAAATGCATTAGGATGTGCTCTTGCTAATTTGGCAGTGTCCATTAGGAATGCAAATCCATGCCAGAACTGGACAAAATCTGTCTGTATCACTAAACAGACTGACAGCTCAGGCTGAGGAACCATGCCAAGATAAAAATCTACGTTCTTTTCAGTTCATGTGACTATTTTATGCTTTCATAAAACAGCATATTTGCTCTTTCTCTGACCCCTGTGAATGTCTATTTGCAGGGATGTAACTGAAATATAACACCCATTTTTCCTGAGGCAGAAAAAGGAACCACATTGAGTTTCCTCCCTCCTTGGTGTGCTGCCTTTATGGCACATGGCTAGAGCAAAATTCTGTGAAAACTGGTGGTAAAACTAGGCTGAAACAGTGTTGCCTTTGAGTGGAGAATATCTAACGAAGAAAAAAAAAGATCCCAGTTACAGATCTAGTTTTCAGGCAAAACCTATCTTTACTGTAATAGATTTCACTAATTTTTCTTTTCTTTTCTTTGAGTTTCTTTTCATACTAAGTTATCTATCTCTGGTCTTCCATAGCTAAATTATGCTGTGGCTTTGTCACACTTGCTTTAGACTCAGAGCACCTTAGGCTGAGAACAGGCATCAAGGAGCATTTGGGATTCTGTGCTTGACTTGCTACAAAGCACAGCACTCAGAAAGGGACCAGTACCAATAACACCAGTGTCCTCTTCTCCAGAGCACAACTCACCAATAAAATAGTTAAGTGATCGCTGCGTCTGGCAACACTTTCCCCATTCTCCCACCCCACTATTTACTGAAAGAATTTGAAGAAAGTGCAACGTTATACAATAGGAATGTAGGACCACCTTATGGAGAGACACTGTGGGTCCCCCCAGCAACAGGAAATTATGCCAGATTCCTGCTCAGGAATCTACATTCTGGAACAGGCACTTCAAGCTCTTTCTCATCTTCTCACATCTATTACATTTTAGTCCACAGCGAGTTGCACAGTTGCTGAACTCCAACCCAACTAGGATGTATTTTACTGTTGGGTGGTAATTCCCAAATATTTCAGGTGTGGTTCACTAGCAAAACCATCTAGTGCTTTTGAAAGGAAGAGGGCATCCCCCCTTCTTCAACACAGAAATAGGCTATGAGGCCCTTTCTCCTCTCCTGTGGCCACATTGGCACTTCCTGCATGTTTCTGTGACTGTTAGTCACAGAAGAGAAAATAGCACTTTTTTCCTTTTTACTTGTTTATGCCCTGTTAGCCATTCAGAACATGTCAGGGAGGGCTCCAGTGTATAACAGGTTTGGCAACATAAGCAGCAAGAATATGTTGCTAGGACCAGGGAGGAAGATAAGGAACAGAAACTCTGTGGCAATTACACATTAACTTTTCTCACTGCATCTCATGTCCTTCAGCTGGAAAGTTTCCTATTTTAGAATGGTGAAATTACGTCTGGAGAAGAGGAATGTTCCATAGTAAAGCTGCTCAGCATACACAGGTCTGATTTTCTCTTCTTTCCAGAGTCAGCTAGTACAGTCTAGAATGACAGCAAATTATCTTCCTATTCTCAATTGAGTCCTTAGTTTCATCTTACAACTATTTCTTTCTGCTCACTTACTCTTTCCACACTATGGAAATTTCCAGAGTATTCCAAGTGATTCTTTCACCATATTCTGGCACTAGGATCTTAACTGCCCTCCTCCTTCACACTTAGTCACGGGCATCTCCTCCTCTGTCTAATCCACATTAGGAGCTCTAAATTAGCAAAAGAGGAGAGGTCACTGGAGTAGCATTTAGTAGCATTTCAGTCACCAGGGTGGATTCCTTCAGAGAAGTGCATACTGCTAGTTTACATCCCACATACAGTAACATCTCAGTAGAAGCACTGCAGTGTGCAGAGATTCTACACAAGTGAAGAAAGTCTTCCAGCAAAAAGTAAATAATTTAGACCAAGCTGGGCTCTATCATTAAAGGAAATCAACTGCAGAAAGTTTTACCAATGCTAATAAAACCTCACAAATTTAAAGTGCTTGCCCGAGAAAGAACTCCAAATAAAAAGATGAGGAAGCTTCTAGCTTTCACTTTCTTTTTTTTTTTTCCCAGACAAAAAGCAGAACATGATGTATGTGAATTTAAAAGTCTGTAAGAGGACATAAAACCCGTCATATCATCTTGGTAAATGCTTGCTATGTTTCTGTTCCTCTCCTGGCAGGAAAAGGAGATGCTGTTTTGTTAATTTTAAATACTTAGGAAGTTTAGGTGTGCAGACAGCCCTGAAAACACTTCACATCTTGAATGTGATTCCCTACTTTCAGAAAAGAGAAATCTTTTGGTTCCGCAAAACGTAACAAGTGTCTCTGACTCAATCTCTGTACATTTATGCTTTTCAGGCATCCTTCAGACAGCTGAGGAATTAAGAGCATCAGTAGAAGCTCTTTGTGTAATATCAGTCCTTCTGTGACCACATCTCAGCCCTGATCAACAGAGAAAAGCCACTGCTGGTAGAAGACAGCCATGCCAAAAAATGCACCACACAGTGACTACACATGTAACTTCCAACCATTGTCCTGTAAGAACTGGAATAAGCTGGAAGGAAACAGAGATTGCCAGTTCCCAAGAAATGTATGACCAGTAAGCTCTGTCAGGTCAAAGACAAATAGTTTTCCCAAAGTTACACACATATTTTGAATATCCAAGCATAGGTGTCCTGCTTTCCTTGGGGGTTTTGCTTTCTCCTGCCTAAAATTGACCAGAAAGATCAACCAGACCTCATGACTGCCTCATGATCTCTAGATAAAATGCAGTGATGTAATTTGCCCAGTCACAAAAGTGACTATGCCAAACCTGGGGGACAAAAGGAGAGGCAGACAAGACTGGAAAAGGTGGTTCAATAACACTTTGTCCCCAGTACTTGCTCAGGTTCTCAGAAATTGCTTCAGGATGAGGTTATGGGGAAGAATAGCCTTAGCGATTACGGTCCGATTAATCGTGCCGCCGTGTGCACGTCACAAGCCCTTGGGAATAAAGCAAGCTTCTCTGCATACCAAGCTGATAACTGAGCTTACTGTAGGTACTAAGTTAATTAGTAGCAGTCAGGGCAGAAGGTTGAGTAGATAGTGAGATGAAACAGGGGAAAGGTGAAATGCTTCCTTAGAGGCTGACAAAGAGATACGGGAAGAAACAAATAAGGAATTTAAAAAAAAAAAAAAAAAAAAAAAGGAAATTCACAGTCCTAACCAAAGAAATATACTGTTAAATGAAGGTTCCCACAGTATGACCAAACAACAGAGAACTGAATTTTTTTTCTTTTTTTTCTGTGAAAAAGCAAAAAAACTCTACCGTGCATGAAAGGGAGACAGTTTAGCATTGCAGGATAAATGTCCTTGTTTACTCTCCCAGGCTTTAACACCTTGTTTAACAAACCCCGCAGAGTGATATCTCTCAGGCCTTACTCAAGCCCCACTGCATTTTCTGCACCTTTTAATCACCAAAACCTTCTTGATGCAGCTGTGTGACCAATTTTTCTTTGTTATAGATCCCAGTGACAGTTTGAACCAGACTGTGGAGAGAACCAAAACAGCAGACAGACCAAAATATCAGAAGTCCTTCAGAAATGCTAAAAGACCTCATGTAGAAGGATTTTTCTGCTAGAAAACATATTGCAAAGGTTAGTTCATAGAAATTCATCCTGCTTTGTATCCCTAGACTCACTAAGCAGTATGTATCACATTCATAAACATGTTCAACTAATGCACTCACAGCTGCATCATAAAATATTGTTGTTTTATGCGTGCTTATAAATGAATAAAAATAATTCCTAAAGATTCAGCACAGTCATCCATGAATTGCATGGGTAAAATCTACAGGAGTTACTGAACTCTGAAATTTAACAGAAATAAACTGATGCAATCAATACAAGCAACAACCAATTCAACACAGACCTACCATTTCTAGCCTCTTTCATCCTGCTATTTCATAACTATGTCCAAAACTATTTTTAAAAATGGTGCACCAATCAAAACTACTATATCGATTTTCAGCAAAACGAACATCTTTCTATCTATCCACAAATCAAATACAGCATTTCCAATCACAGAAGTAGTTCTCCAGCAAATAATGAAGAACTTTTTCACCTTTCTGACTTTCTACTAACTTAGCAAAAAGATCTAGCCCCAAAGCAGTGCCTACTCCCCACAGGGGAATGTGCAGATAAGCAAAATGCCTCAGCTCCCTCCATACAGCTGAAGTGCCTTCTGTAGGAACTTACAAGGGGGATTCAACAATGGTCAATTTGTTGAGGTCTTTGGACAGTAGACAGTGTACATACCAGAGCTGGGAGTTGTCTAAAGTCATCAGGCTGAGCTGGTAATCCATGATATATCTAACAGGCTTTGCTGAGTAAAAAAATGGGTCTTAGATTCTTTCTACACCTTTCTGTGGGGCTTACTCCATCAAAGAAGGAAGATTTCCTTCTGCTCCAATGGTTTGGGCCAAGTCAATCAAATGACAGCCACTACAGCCCTGGAAATTATTCCCACTCTTCCTCCCTTCTCCTCCACCACTCTGGCTATGCATTCCTATTGCTTCCCTTTAATGAGGAACTAATGGTTAGATGATACTTTAGGGATGAGATTAAGCCCACTAAATTCACTTTGGAAAAATGAAAATACTTTCCCACTGAGACAGCAGGGCTGGTTCAGCAAGAGATCACCTGAGCACTGAGTCACTGCAAGGAAGACATGAGGAAGTGTAGAACAGGCAGGAGGAAAATTTTAATTACCTACTCAAATCAGCAGGATGTAAATCTTTTATCTCTGAGGAATTGTTCTAACAACCACCAGCTGCACTGGTTAGAAAGTAGTTGCTGTTTGTACTGACACCTGCAGATTCTACCATGGGTCAGTCATGGTGCCTGTGTAAAGAGGCTGTCAAAACAGTTTTCTCAAATCTCCCTTAGCAGTTAAGGGGTTCTCAACACCAGGCAACTCCAAAATGGAAATCATATTTTCCATCTAAATAACAGCCTTGCAAAATTACATGCTACACACCAGAATCCTGACTTTCTCCCCTTTATGTGGGTGTTAAATCTGCCATCTTCAAAAGAATTCTCTTGAAAGCAATGAACGGATAACAATCAAAGCTAAAGGTCCTTTATCTGTCAGCAGCCAGAAAGGCAATTATAAGGAGAAAATATTCAAAACACAGAAACATTGACAAGTCTAGGCTGGAAGGGCACATGATCTGGTCAAAGCTCTTACTGAAAGCTGGGCCCTGGAGTCAGCTGTGTCTTAAATACTGCCAGCCAAGAGGATTCCTCCATTTCTCTGGGCAAGTAATAGCATTTTGCTGTTTTCACATTGAAGACTGTTTGTCTTATATCTAGAGGCACTTACCCTTTTTCCTGTTGCCTCTTATCCTGGCACCATGTACCCCCATGAAAACTCCCTCCCTCCTCTCTGTAACTACCTACTGCTATTGGAAAACTGAGCAGACACTCACTGCCTGCCCAAGCCTTCTCTTCTCTTGGCTGTACACATCCAGTCTCTTAAGCTGGATTTCTCCAGCCCTCAAGGCATTCACCAGACTATATCCAATTTTTCAGACCACATCCAAACTGGGGGTCCAAAACTGTACACAATGTTTCATGTGTGTCCTAGCAAGTGCTGCTCAGAATAATCCCACCCCTTGATCTGTTCACTACCCTGTTACTGATCCAGCCCAGGACACAGCTTGCCCTCATTGCTTCAAGGCACCCTGCTGACTCCTGTTGAGTTTCCCTTTCATCATGTCCACCAAGCTTATTTCAGCAGCGCTGCATCCCTGTCAGTCTGGTCCCAGCCTGTACTGCTGCTTGGGAATCTTCCATCCCTGCAGGACTTTACATTTATCTTTGTTGAACCTCATGCAATTCTTGTTGGCCCAAACTTCCAAACTAAGTACTATTAATAAACATCTAGCACTAGGATATCTTCCTGTTACAGACCACCATGAGCTGCACCCTGCTCCTGGAGATGATTCATCCTATATGATTCAAGAACTTACAGTGAGGTAAGCACTGACGAGTTCTCCTATAGGCATGTAAGAGAAATCTCTGAATCAGCAGCCCTTACCCTTGTGGAAGATTCCAATTTCCCAGGTATCACCTGAGAATAACAAATTGTTTAGATGAGCACATCTAGGAAATTCCTGAAGTTTGTGGGAGATAACTTTTAGTGTCACAGATACTCAGTGAGACAACTTAGAGAGATGCCCTCCCAGACTTGCTATTTGTGAATAAAGAAGGACTCATGGGAGTGTTGGTGCAGCCTCACCCAGAGCGCTGGCAGCAGTTCTGGGCCCCACCATTTCAGAGGGGTGGGAAAGTGTTTGAATGTGGGCAGAGGAGGGCAACAAAGCTGGTGAAGGGGCTGGAAGGTGTGCCCTGGGAGGAACAGTTGAGGGCTCTGGGAAAAAGGGAGGCTGTGAGGTGACCCTCTTGCTCTCTGCAGCCTCCTGAGGAGGGGAAGGGGAGAGGAGAGGATCTCTTCTCCCAGGGATCCACTGATAGAGGTGGAGAGGGTTCAAAGCTGTGTCAGGAGACATCAGGAAACATTTCTTTACCCAGAGGGTGGTCAGACACTGGAACAGGCTTCCTAGAGAGGTCAATAGCCCAAGCCTGTCAGTGTTTAAGAGGCATTTGGACAATGCCCTTAACAACATGCTTTAGCTTCTGGTCAGCCCTGAAGCAGGTGGGGAGTTAGAGAAGGTGTAGGTCTCCTCCAACTGAAATTACTCCTATTCTATTCTATTCTATTCTATTCTATTCTATTCTATTCTATTCTATTCTATTCTATTCTATTCTATTCTATTCTATTCTATTCTATTCTATTCTATTCCATTCCATTCCATTCCATTCCATTCCATTCCATTTTTCAGACACACACTAAAGGTTCAGATAACAGAAGTAATTCAGTACCTAATTCTGTTCTGTTGCTTATCATTACCTCTCATTCCATTCCCAGATAGATCAGGGAGTAAAAATGTTTTTAACTCAGCCCTCTGTGAAATAATAACCTCTTTCACCCTTTTTTTTTCTTTTTGTTTGTAAAATCAAAGAGGGCATAAAACAACATTTGACAAACAGGACTCGATCAGGACAAATGTATGAATTTACATTTTACAGAAGTCATAAATAGATTTATGTGTGGGCCACGTGATGTGGGCTGGGCAGGCAGTTGTTCCTGCTTTGTGAGGCAGAGATCAAGATTCCTTTGCTACGTGGGGAAAAACCCAGAATTTTCACGGCAGCTTCTCTCATTGAAGTGAAGCAGAGCAAAGAGATACGACACAGGTAAGCACTCCCCCACTGCTCACTCCGCCCTCTTGCCTAATGAGTTTCCTGCTTTTGTGGGACAGACCGAGAAGAGCTGCAGAAGAGTAGAAGGTGTGTGATCGTCTAGAAACTGCTTTGGATTCAGAACCTGGAAAACAGAGATTCTGCTTTCCCATTCAAAACTTGTACAATGGGATCTTCCCATCAGTTGGGCTTGTCTCATACTCACTAGTTTCCGACTTTTATTTTCGAAAGAAATCTTCATAGTTTCCCTACCAAAAAACTCAAAAGGAAGAAGGGAGAGTTTTAACTGGTGTTCTATCCTTGGATCAGAACAGGAAGCAGCAGTGCACATTTTTCCTTGTGATGAAGAGAGAAGTTAAAACATGACTGCTCGTACCTACCAAAACCTCTTTCTGGTAAGTAGATGCTAAAAAAAAAAAAGTGTTTCTTTTGTTTATGGACATTTAACTGTTTTTGCTGTAATAAGAGGAAAGCACACAATGTAAAGTGTGACTATATAAAACTGTTTATTTGCTTGGAGATACGTATTCATAAAAAATATACTCATTGTTTCATGCTTTTTTCCTTCAAAGAGGTCTTCACCAGAACGGTGGGATGGATGTAGGTTAGTATAACACGTGCAAGACAGCGCCTTAATTATGGTATTCTTGAATGCCACAGATTCCTGGTATTCATTTCATATTGACTGCACACAGTGACAACTGCTGTCTCTTTTACAGAAATGGGGTTTGGAATGGGGGACAGGAAAGGTTCTCGTGTCTGAGAACAGAGCAAAAAAAAAAAAAAAGCACCTCAACAGAGAAAGAACTGAGAATACAGGCAAAAACTGAAATAAATGTCTACATTTTACAAAAACACACATACCCTAGCTACATCCAGAACCTAAAGTTACCTTACTGCTCTAGTGCTACACTGAAGTAAGATGCTTGATTTACCAGGGCAGACAGGCCTAGTGCTGCTTTTCTTCCAGGATTTGAATGAGTATTTGAATATTGATTATGCAAGGCACAAATGTCCTAGAATTAACTCTTAAAGTTATTCTGTGCCTTGCTTTCGCAGTAGCCCCAATCTGCCCCTCTGTTAGGCCAGACCTTTTTAGATATGTCTGGTAATAAGTGCTCATGGTCTCTTTATGCGGTTTATGTTTTGCCACTGTGTCCAAGTATTCCAACTATTCAATATGCACACACAGAGGAAATTCTAATATGTTTACATTGGTGTGCACAGATTTCCTAGGCTTATGATGTACGTGTACGTACTCGAGTGTGTATGTTTTTACTTTGGTCACAATACTTAGAAATGTGCTTATACGCTCGTGTCTCATGTTGAACAAACTGTTCCATCTTCCACAGATGTCTGTCCCTTTAAGTGCCCATCTGTTCTCAAGTGCCTGCTACCACCACCCCCTCTGCCATGTTGTTAGAGACACGCTGGAAGAACATCCGCCAAACCTTGCTGCTTCTGTTCACCGCCGCTCTTCTCATCGGGGTCACCATGCTGGCCATCTCCTCTAACATCAACCCAGTGGGCTATTTCTTCCTCGGGGTTGGGGGAGTGTGCCTGGTCGGCTATTTGCTGAGTGTGTTTGTCGAGTGTTACCTGAGGAATCAACACCGGCATGACGCAAATGAAATACTTCCAAACAGGCAAAGCCAAGCAGGGTAAGCAGCAACCTGGTTACTCCTCTTTGAATCTCTCGCCTCACTCATGGCTGTTTTAAACACTCTTTTGCTGCCCTTCCCCTGAGGCACCAAACGCAGACTCTGCTCCCAAAGACAAAAGTTCTTCTCAGATCTTTTTCCCTCATTATTGACGTGGTGGTTGCAAATGTCAATGCCACGCATGTCCTGTAACTTTTTTTTATAATATGTATTTTCTTCCCCCTGGGAACTGATCCACTAAAACTTGCCAATGTTAAACCGATCCAGGCCCATTTTATTTTTCTTTAAGTAATCGACGCTTGCCAAACAATGAGTCAGACAAGGAAAAAGAAAAAATGTTGAAGCAATACCAAATCTTATTTGGGTTTAGCTCTATAAACCTTATCTCTAGAGCAACTGTTTCTTGGCAAACCTTAAGAGAAACCGGTAAATGGGTGTGTTTCCACTCTAGTTGACACTAATAAAACCCCTGATTTTTAGAGACTGAATACTACCACCTCTTCTTGGCTTCATGTTCATTTTCAGGTTCTCAGCATCACCTAATTTAACCCGTTTTCCCACTGTCATTGAAGAGGTTAACTTTATTTGTAGCGCTGCTTTACTGTACAATCCAAATAATCATTATCCATGTGCATAAATTACTTGATGTTCTCAAATAGAATGTTTCTTTTTAGAAAGACTATATAAAAAAAGAAGTCTATATTGGGCCCTGCTTGTTTGAGGGCATACTTGAAGAAAACTAGTATCCTTTTATTTAAAAATACCACCTGAAAAGGAAAATGTCTACAAAGTAACATTTTTGCTTTACAGATAGATATTTTCATAATTAGTCCTCGTTTAAACTAAATGAAAGTAATTAATTTTCTGCACATCTTAAAAATGGATGGACATTGAGCTCATATATTAAAAAAACAGATCCTGTTTTATTCCATGAGATAACTAGTAGTTAGCAATCCTTAGTGATAAATTTTAACTGTAGGAGGACACCAGCTTAAGCCTAGGACACTGAACTGAACAGTGTGGATAGCTTCACTAACTCTGGGGAGTGTGGGAAAATGGTCCGATGAGCTATTTTCTACACCAGTAGGAAAGATACTCCGTTGGCTGGAGAGGTGAGCTGGCCCAGGGGCAGAATATCCCGCACAGCAGTACCACGTGAGATACCCTGGCTCAGTCCCATTTGTTGATTGTAGCGTGGTCCCTACAGTCCATGATCTGTACCATAAACACAAACTAGGCAGTAAAATAACGTGTACCTGGCGTTGCTCTCTGGCACAGGGTGAATGCTGCCTACGAAGCGCCCACCTATGAGGAGGTGATGACCATGTCAGCTCCAGCAATATGGACAATTACAGCCAACCCAGGCTCCGTGCCCTCGCCGCTGAGCGAGCCTCCCCCGTACAACGTCGTCGTTGAATCCTCTGCCCAACAGGAGATGGTGGTGGAGGCTCTCCGGGGGCCAGTGCCACCAGACACAATGCACACCTCTGAGACAGACACGGGCTCCAGGACACAGCTGCAGCTGGTGCTGCCCCCAAGACTGCAGCGGTTTGTTTCGGACATCCACGAGGAGAAAGACATTGAGGAAAGGTTTGAACCACTGGAGCCACTCACTCCACCACCTGCTTACGAAACTGCCATCAGTGATGAGGTCTTTGAAGATGCTCACCAGCCCTCTGCATTAGGACTGATTTCACCTTCCATGAATACAGAACCAAACCCTCACCCCAGTACAGGATGCTCCTAGAGGGATGGTAAAACGGCTGATAATGTTGTGCCTAAAAGTTTGTCTCACCATTCTTTGAACCAGAATTGAACTACAGACACAGCTTCTGATGTTACTAGAATCTTTTTGCACAAAATAGAAATCAATGCAATACCACACTGCTTTGTCTTGGCAGATACATAAAACCACTACGAGGAAAGTTGTGTTATGTGTGGCGACATTCTCAAACTGGAGATATACCTTTATGGGAGAGGAGAAGTAAATCCTGAGAAGAGACAAGGTTGCCAAAAGACCTCTGAAGAAGGACTGTAGGAAGAATCTGCCTGGGAAAGGGGAGGAATAGAAACAACACTAAGCCAGAAGAATCTGCGTGGGAAAGGGGAGGAATAGAAACAACACTAAGCACGTTCTGCCTTTTCATTGCAAAAAGCAATATTGCTGAGTGCCGTGTGGTTATTAGCCACCCTGAAATCCCTACATAGAGAACAAGCCTGCGCTCCCCACATTGCTGTTTTGCAGCAACACAAATTTATGATCTGAGCCGTTTGTTACCGTCCCTCTGCCACACCTGCTCCACATCCTCAACTGTGCTACAAGGGAGTGTGACTGAGGGGAGAGTGTCTGACTGCATCTGGAAGCTGGTACCACCTGATACGTGTCACTTAGGGTTGAAAAGCTGATAGTATGCATCAAATTACTTCCGTTGTTCACAAAGTTCTCATCCCACACAGCCAGAGGTGGACAAGAGGGAGATAAGTTTTCCCCCTGCAGGAGAGGCCAGTGATGGGATATGTACACATGTAAGCTTCCTCTGCTTGGACCTCATGGCTCTACAGCAGGGTGTAAGTCTGCTGTATTACAGATGTACTCTAACAGATGCCTGAGACACTTTATTGTCATCGTGCACAGAAAGGCCAAAGCTCCTCCAGTTCTCTGTGGGCTCTGGAAAGGTCCAGTTTGTCTGCCAAGGCAGCGGAGCACCTGAGGACAACAGTCCCAAAACACATTTGGCCTTCATCATGATGGTTCTAGGCTGTAGGCAGGTTCCAGCTCTCACTGACCAGTGATGCTCTGCCTTTTTAAATGGGTGAGTTAAACTGATCAGTCTGCAGTGTCAGAGTGGTCTGCAGTATGCAAAGAGATGCATTTGCATCTGGTGAATGTCCAAATTAAAAACTAAAAATGGTGGTCCAAATCTCCTGTGAAGGAGAGCAGCAATCATCACAGCCTTGCTCATGACTGCATCTTTAATTCATATGAGGAACCATCAAACCATAGGCTAGAAGCAAATAAATTATTTCTTATAGTTTGATTCTTTATAGTTCAAAGAAAAAAACCTTTTATGTTGTTTATAAATAAACAGGACTGCATTAAAAATTCCTGGTGGCATCATTAATTATTCCTCCCAAAAGAAACACTCCACAAAGCCATGCTTTTGCTCGCATTCTGCTTATTTGATAATCTTGGCTTAGAAAAGAGAGAGGAGTTCCATTTCTGAATTGACAGCTGAATCACTTTATTATCATAATTGAGGAAGCAATTACGATACCTCTATCATGGAAGTATTAGGAGAGACAAACTTGCTGATAAGGGCAATTTGATTTCTTTAATGTCAATCACAACTTGCATTTCTCTCCTGTATCTGCTAACAGAAAAAAAAAAATCTCACCAAAAGGTGTCACAGGTATGTGACACAGGCATAGAAATTTTCAGTCTTAAACTGGGCAACTCAGGACCTACCTGAGTGCACCAAATTGCCAGGAGTCAGGAAGAAAGTAAGGTGACCAGCACAGACTAAAAACTAGGCAAAACAAAGATCAAAAATGTCACCAGATATGATCAGTACAATTTTTTCTTCAACATTTGTAAAGGTTGTCAAGCCTTTGGACTTGTGTTAAGCTTTAGCAGATAGAATTCCTGTGCACCAGGACACAGGAAATCTATGTGCTAAAGAATAATGTGCAGAAGCCATCTGAAGCTTTATGTGACTTTTTTTGTAAGTTGTATGAGAAGCAGCTGTGGGAGCTGGGGTTGTTTAGCCTGGAGAAGGCTCAGGGGAGACTTTATCACTCTCTACAACTCCCTGACTGTAGCAAGGTGGGGTTTGGTCTCTTCAAGCTGTGCCAAGTGAGGTTCAGGCTGGACATCAGGAGGAATTTCTTCTCAGAAGGGTTGTTGAGAATTGGAATGAGCTGCCCATGGAGGTGGTGGAGTCACCATCCCTGCAGTTGTTTAAGGAAAGGCTGGACGTGGCACTCAGTGCCATGGTCGAGCTGCCATGGTGGTGTTCGGTCAAAGGTTGGACTTGATGATCTCAGAGGTCTTTTCCAACTGATTTTTCCAATTGATGCTGTGATTCTGTAATGAGAGCCGTGAATTTGCTTTCGCTAGGACGCTCACTTGATCTTTCCCTTTGCATTTCCCTTCGTATTTCTCGGCACGTTCCGTGTGCTCGGTTTCTCCCTCACTCTTAATTACAGCACGTTATCATTTCTGATTGCAGCTGACTTCCGCAGAAACTCATCTCAGCAGAGGTAAAGAAACTAAAATAGGTTAAAAAAACAAACAAAAAAACCCGCCCAGAGCCGGTACGCTTCCCAGGAAAGCCGCAGCCGCGCTACTCGTCCCCGCAGGCCCGGCCCCCGCCGCACCCGCTGAGGGCAGGAAGAGGCGGGAAAGCGCTCCCGCGACGGCGGGAAGGGCGTCCCGCTATTTTGAATCGCGGGGGCCGCCGGGAAAAGGCGGGACGGGGCTATTTCCGCCCGCCCGTTGTCAGGTGGTGGCCGCGGGGTCCCGCGCCATCCTCTCGGGCCGACAGTCGGGAGGGACACGGGTGGCTCCTTGCCGCGGCGCTCGCCCCGGGTGTCCCCGCTCCTGGCAGGATGCTGGCGGCGTGCGGCATGCTGCGGTGCCACCAGGAAGCGCTCAAGAAGAACCGGGTGATGCTGGCCAAGCAGCTGGTGTTGAATGTGCTGGTGGAGCACATGGTAGAGAAAGACATCATCACCACGGAGATGGTGGAAATGATACAGGTACGCGGCTTGTCCGCCTGCGCCGTGAGCTTTGTTTCTGGCTGAGCTCGGTGCCGTTCCTTGCAGGGGCTGCATGCAGAAAATTCACCTGTTACCTGCACATTTCAGCGTGATTGCACTCGGGGGACCTGCAGGGGTTTGGATGCAGCCTGCAGGAGAACTGTGAGGTGCTTTTATAGACAGAAAAAGTGTATTTCCTCCAGGATTCCCTGTGTTCTGGCGTGCAGTTCCAGCAGGCTGCGCTTTGTGGATCGGGTGGTAGCTTCCAGTCCTTTATTGTAATTTTGTGCTTGTCTTTTTCTTCCGCGTGTAGAAGCAGGAATAATATCTATTTCCGAAACAATACTGTGCAGGTAAGTAAATGAATATGTTATATACCAGTTTGCTGTGGCACCCTCCATATAAAGAATTTGTGCTTCATGTACGTTTTTGTAAATTGCGTGAAGCGCCTTGCAAGGTTCGAGGCTCACTGTCAAGTAACAAATGCTGTTTGTTTGTAGGCTTGTGTTGCCTTCCCTGTGCAGTGGGTACTGTGCAGAGAAGGCACTGGAAATAGCTTGGGATTTCTCCCAGAGGGATGGCAATGCACAGAACGCTTTGCAGGATAGACGTGCAGCTCTTCAGAGAAAGCAGACCGGGACGGAAGTGGGTGAAGCTGCACATCGCGTGCACGTCAGGGCTGAAGTGAGGAACTGAGGGAGTTTCAGTTCCCTAGCAAAGTTCCTGAGCCCACAGTAAGAACAGATGCTGAAAAACTGGATTACGAAATTTTTTCTGGGCATGAGTGTAGAAAGTGTAAAACCTGAGACTGATAAGGTTTTGATAGCAGTGAGGAAATAGCTTCCTGATTGATTTTGGGTCGTTGTCAAAGATAATGTGAATCACTTTGCGTACTTTGATGCAGTGTTAAAGATAATATTAGATGCCTCATGGGGCCTGTCAAAGATATCAGTGCTGAACTGTGGGAGCTCCAGGCAGTCTCACCTGAAATAGCTCCAATCCCCAGTGGAAGAGATCAAAGATATCGTGGAACAGTGCAAGCCAGAGAATCAATCAAGGACTTCTCTGTGTTGGGGCTGGAATAGTTAATTTCTTCATAGTAGCTAGCATGGGCTGTGTGTTGGGTTTGTGCTGGGAACAGGGTTGTTAGTGTGGAGGTATTTTAGTTACTGCTGAGCAGTGCTTATCCAGAGCCAAGGCCTTTCCTTCTCAACCCACCCCACCAGCAATGCTGAAGGTGCACAAGAAATGGGAGGGAACACATCTGAGACAGCTGCCCCAAGGGATATCCCACTCCCTTTGGTGTCACAGTCAGCATGTAAAGGTAGGGGAAGAAGAAGGAAGGGGGAACTCTCAGTGACAGAGCATGGTGCTAATGATGCCAAGGTCTTGGGTTTGATCCCTGTATGGGCCATTCATTTAACAGTTGGACTCAGTGGTCCTTGTGAGTCCCTTCACACTCAGGATATTCTGTGATTCGCCGTCACCATTGTGAGTGATGGAGCCTCGCTGTCCTTGGAATGGCTGAACACCTGCCAGCCAGCAGGCGGTAGTGGATGAATTCTTTGTTTTGCTTTCTGTTTGTGGCTTTTGCTTTACCTGTTAGACTGTCTTCATCTCAACTTTTCTCACTCTTATTCTTTGGATTCTCCCCACCATTCCACTTGGGGAGGAAGTAACTGAGTTTCTGATGCTTAGCAGCCCACAGGGGTTAAGCAACAGCGTTGCTGAAGCATGGATGGTGAGGAGGGGTGGGC
This sequence comes from Nicator chloris, assembly GCA_013400495.1. Taxonomy (NCBI): domain Eukaryota; kingdom Metazoa; phylum Chordata; class Aves; order Passeriformes; family Pycnonotidae; genus Nicator; species Nicator chloris. Next base: position 38,368 of record WAAE01001536.1, read on the forward strand.
TTTTGATGGCCTGCAGTTTGTCACCTAAGGGAGAGCAGTGAGAAGGGAAGAAAATTCCTCTCAAACTTAAGGTTTTGACAGAGAAAGTACTCTTTGGCAAGGTGCTGTTGTAGGTAAAAAGTATTAAACTGAGACAGAAGGGAGGAAACCTGAAGGAATCTTCCCCTCCAGATGTAACTGAATAAAAGGGAATGCAGCAATACTTAGTAATGGATTATCAGTAAGGAGAAAGGTGTTATGATAGATAAGTCAGGTAAAGAGTAATAGCTTAGTGGCAAAATTATGCCTAATACAATAAACACACCTAATTAAGAGCTTAAATGTGTATAAATAGCAGTAGCAGCCTGAGCAGGAGAACAGAGTGACTTGAACTACTATTGCAGGGTATTGATCTGGAAATTGCAACAAAAATAGAAATATGGCAGAGGTAGAAGGAAAGCTGGAACTGCAAAATATGCATTGTACTGGAAGGATAGAAATTAAGGGAACGTTCACTGGATAGTCCTAGACGTAACAGGGCTATGGAGAAAAAGTCAAGTGCATTAAAAAAAAATCACTCGAGTGGAAAACGCTTTGTCTTCCCTTTCATTTTCCTGTAGTAGGTCTGTGAATTTTTAATATTCTTCCTGTCTCTGGCAAATGTGAGCACAGGTCTTAGAAGTGCTGTTAAGTAGCCTGCTATTGAAAATGTATTGTGGTGCTGATCGTCAGGTACCTTAATGGAAACAGGAGGAGCCAAATGCCATTGTCTGATGATAGAGAATAGATTCTCCTGGGTATTATAACTGGCCGGTTATATATATATATATATATATATATATATATATATCCTCCT